>VCRD01001338.1:60895-102775 GCA_006783055.1 Trinorchestia longiramus
TTTCTGTCATCTCGGCGTTTGAAGCCGAAGCCCCGCATCTTCAAAAATTTATCAATCAGCGCCTAGACAATTCTGACGTCATGGATGACGTCACCGCCTGAAAACCGTCGTTGGGGTGGTCATTGCCAACCCCCCCATATTATCGTACTTCTCTTTACTGTACTGTGTGTATACCACTGTACTGTGATGATGTATACGGTCTGTGGTGCGACCTGTGTCACGCGCACGCAGCTCTCGCGGTGCGGCTGAAGTGGTAGAACCTGGTCACAGAACCCGAACCTAAAGGAAGAATCTGAACCTGATCCTGATGTGAAAACTTGACCTGACTGGAGGACCTAAACGTCGAGGACGTGAACCTTAGGAGAGAACATGATCCACAAGGGAGTGGAAGAACCTTAACCTGATGAAAGAGGGGAAAGAAGCTTACTGCGTAACCCTTACCCGATTTGCGAGTGAACTGGGGTTGCAGTTACCTTAACAATTTTCTTTCACCCTCTTTATGAGTGATAGTCAATTTACAAAACATAGATTCTCTTCTTGTTCCATAATTCATTTCATTTTGATTGTGGTATATTCACTCGAATAGGGTAGGCATGGTGTTGCACAATTTCCGCCGAGTAATAATGCGTGATAAAATTCTTCCAACAAAACGAAATCCTGTCTTCATAGTTTGATGCATGTTTCCAGCATTGGTGCTGTGCTGTTCCTGTCTTACTTCTCATACCGGATTGATACGCATTTCTTTGTATGTTTGTATGCTATACAAAGATGAACGGAAATCTCCGCCAGTGTGATCACAAAAACTGACTTGGGCATGTCCTCGACCGCTGCTCTGTGTGTGTGCGCCACTGCATGAGAGCACAACCAGTCAACCACATTCCACGCCGTAAGCTGTCAGTTGAGTCAGATCTGGCACAGACGATTGATGTGGTACTTTTAGTGCCACATCAAGTCTTGAGACCTCTCAAGTCTCCAATGTATGACCTCTCTTGATCTGTTCATCTCTGGAGGATGAATTGTTTCACATGGAATTCTCTCACACTTGAAGAACTCTCCCTGATAATTCAAACATAAAAAAACATTAGTTGTAATGTTATGCTCAATTTTTTAGCGTCCCTGTTCCCAGTCGTAAGAATTGTCAATGTAAAATGAAAAGCTAATATGGCCAATGGAATCATTTACTAAACGTCTATAATATATAGTGTAGTTGGCCAAATGAATACCTGATGTGGTTGTGAATTTCAATGACGACGAGACTCGACTTCAGGTGTTTATAGGGCGCAGGTAACTTGCATTCTTCGCGACCAAGTTGAGAACTTACGTCACGAAGATATGAAAAACAGTTGAGAACCCGCTGCTCGAAAATACGAGATGCTGTTCAGAACCTGCGTCTCGGAGATACGAGATGCAGCTTAGAACCTTCGTCTTGAAGCTACAGACGACAACGACAACCTGTGTCTCTCAGCTGTAGCAATTGTATGGCTCACAGTGACCTTGTCTCGTCATAACTTGAAGATTCCTCACACCGCAGATGTTCGAACAGTTTTCCCTGACGATTTCCGAGCAGTAAACTTAGAGCCCTAAAATTACGCTAGCAAAACTTTTAATGACATTTACCTCATAGATTTAGAAAGTAGCTAACTATGGGGAGTTCGTCTAAAAGAAAAGCTTCCAATTCACTTTCCTGAACACGTTAAGTTCAAGGTACATAACACGCACGCTTGATTCCTTGACTCTGCAAGAACCAAACTCCGGCTCATTGACGCAGAGGACGAGTATTTTTATTGGCATTGATAGTAGTATCAATGCCAATAAAAATAAGTTGATATGCCGAATAAGCCAATGCTTCCTTATCTGTATTTGTAGTATGAACATTTTTTCCCATCAAGCACGAGTTTACATCAAGCTTGGTGCTATAAAACTTTCAACTGTATTAGGAACATAATTTTGACGATAATAAATTTCCGTAATTCTAATTCGAGTATGTAAGGAAGTACAGAAGATGAATGCGTTTATTTAGATCTCATTTCTTTAGATCTGATTTTTTTAAATTCTGGCTCCGATGCCCATTCTGGGGTCAAATTGATTTCGACTTTGGACCCAGAGAAAAGCTTTTTGAAATACCACTTATGAGTCGTGCTCTGTCATGCTAGTTGTGTCACAAATGAGTTCTCGATGTGCGCGAGAGAATCCATGCCCACGCACCGACATGCCAATCAACGAACGGTTCTTTAAGACTTCGAAACCAAGCGTCTTTGTGATGCCCTTTCACGAGCGCGTGTGACCAGAACCAGATCCTGGAAGTGTATGAAAGAGGATCCTCCGTGAGACGCAGCAGATCCTCCGTGAGACGCAGCAGATCCTCCGTGAGACGCAGCAGATCCTCCGTGAGACGCAGCAGATCCTCCGTGAGACAGACAGTGTTCCCGATAAACAGACAATTTGAAAGCCCCATTCTGTCTTGACTACGCTGTTGAAGTGCCTGTGATGCTCATCTATTTCAGTGTAATTTACGAAAATATATGAAAGTATACATAAAAATTTGTTAGTCCAACAATGAAGTTTCGGAAGCGGTGAATATGCTCGAACTGAGTAAAGATTCAGATCGAAGAAGGGTTAACCTGCAGCTCACGAATATAATTCCCTGTACAGAAGTCTTGTATGGTCTCAGTTACACTACACTGTGAAAACTTGTTTCTAAAGAATGTCAGCAGAGTTCTGGGATCTAAAGTCAAAAAAAAACTGCTACTAGAAGTTAGAGCAGGATTTTATCTCGAGAGGCAGGAGCACATAATTTATATTGTGGTTAAATATAGTGAGAAATGAACATATTGATCATATTTTTAAGTTAGGATTTATATTTTATGGCTTGTATTCACACGCCGTAGCTTAAAGAAATTTTGCCAACTATATACGTCGACCCTGCATGTATAAAACACTTGTGCTTCTACTCTCGCGTGTAGTGATTTCCGATGGTTCTTGCAGGAGAGTTCTACATAGTTCAGATGCTGGCACTTGGTACAAACCGATAAAATATCACTATTTAAAGTCAACGTTTTCATTCTCATTACTGACAGAGTTTTTAGGATTCAGGAATAACTCGATTTATTGAAATGGTTTTGGTATGTTTCATTTACTTTAATTTGCAATGCCATATTTCACCGACAAGTTCTGCCCGTACATTTTCACTTAAAAAATCTGACATTGCGTGAGAAAGTTTATTTTTGGTTTGGAGCGCAACTCGTGCGAGTGAATGGGAATTTCATGCACTAACCGAGAACATCAGCGCTGCGGGAGCGGAAGACGCGCTGTCACTTCTCACGAGTGCTACACAATTAAACACGATTCAATTTCAGTTGAATTTCCGATTGCAGTTCGCGTACGGTGCAAAATTTTGGCCTGCGGTCCCTCACTTTCACTGAGGATTGCGGGTCAGCGAACGCTGTACAGAACGGCCGTCGTTTCGCATAGCAGTTGTCGAGTTTTTTCTTTCTCCTAGGCCCTCATTTTGAGTTGAAAGTGAATTTTGTCACGGACGGAAGTGAACTATTGATATCATTTTATTTTCATGTAAACTTTGATTCTTATAAAACTGTTGCCCAGTTACTTGAATAAATAATCGTTCATTATGATTTCGTTAACAGGAATAACTTTGCTCGACTCTTTTCTACGCACGAGATCCTTTATGTTAACATTTATTTCGTTTTGTATCACCCTCACCATAAACTCTCCCCTTGGGACCAGAGGCTTCAAACGCCCGCCATTGCTCGTCTTCTTTTGTGCTCGCTTTACAGCTCGTTGATCGTACCTCATGCCTGTACAATTAATGTTATCCGAGTGCTCGTTGTTGCATGCTTCCACCAGTGGTAACGTTCGTCTCAAGGACTTGCTAAAAAAAATTTACTGTATGTTTAAAAGTTACATATTATTTTTACGTTTCATATTTATGGAAACTAATATCTTGAAGCTCTTTGATGTCTTTCGGTTCCATTACTAGTGAATTTTTTGTCGTCTATACTCAATTCAAATTTGAATGAGAATTTTCATTTCTCCGGACTGCGACACTCACCTACGTGCCCGTTACGATTTTAGGGCAAAAGTATCGTCCTGAACTCGAGGCATATTATTCATAACTCAACATTGAGACCCGCGTCTGCTCTCTCAATTTTTTTTACTCATTTTAGAAGGCAATAAACGTTCTGCCGAGGCGGTGTGTCGAGTATCTGCCATTCCACCCAAGTTTAGAAGCCATTTGAGGAATCTCAACGACTTCTACATGAGCTCCAGCCGTGTCAGCTCCGTGTAGTTCTGTGATTAAGATTTCTTTCGTCTTTCTTTAAAAGTAGTGCCACACTTTGTCGCTCCGAAACACCTAAAATGTCATGAGATACTTGTTCGTAAAATTAAGCTCGTGCCAAGCTTCAAAATTATCATACACCGGATTGTACAAAAAACCTGTAAGCTTTGATAGCGATTTCAGCCCAATTTCAACTCAGTGCATTGTACTGCAACTACTGTGGATATTAATATCGCCTGGAGTAATTATGTTATGTTTGTCATTTTGTCGTAGAGTCGAAGGTTCAACAGGAAATGAAATATAAATTTGAACCGTGATGCGTGGACCTTTCAGTGCTCAATGACTCTCAAACTGCATTACGTTTTTTCAAATGTTATGCTATTACACGTGCTTAAATTGTGCATTTTACTTCGGGAATCGGGTCGTGCGTGGTACCTTAAGTTTCACTTGGAAGCACAGAAAGATTCATGGTGATGGTCCAGTCACGGAGGATCTATTCATAACAGGGTAATGGCAGGCCCACTTGTCCGTGGAGAATACTTCGCACGTCCGAAGAAAGTGACTTCTAACTTTTACTCGCAATCACTGCTTAATGATGAATCGTTTCGTTTTCTGCGATTTGTACAGAAGTACGGATCATTTTTCCTCTTGTTTTAAAGATTCTCACAGGACGTTTACTTCTTCAAAACTGCAATCGATTGACTTTAATCCTCTATTGTCAAGTTTAAGTTTTCTGCAATAAAGTTACCTAAGTGGGTTTTTCTCATATTTTTTCACAGTTTTAAATATTTATTTGATGAAACGATGTATGTACTTTGTGACGTTAAAACCTGGGACATTAATTTCTTTTACCTTAGCGTTTTCTCAATTCAATTTAATAAAAATTTAATTCACCGCCATTCAATATTGTCGTTTTTAATTTAGTTTTCTATAGTCAATATAAATCAGTCATGCTATCGGCGTCAAAATAGCTTGTTGATCTTTTGCCAGCTTCTGAACGAACGAATAGTTAAAAAAAAAAAATTTGCGAAGGCCAAGCTACCACCAAAGAAGTTGTATTCTCTAAAGGCTTTATCTCATCGCAGTCAGAAAAGATTTTCCGCCTTCGCTTTGAAAACGGCTTTTTAATATTTGATTCACTTGGGACAGTATTTTTTAATGATGGAGGATATTAAATGTTGAACAAGCTCTCGAGCCAGTTACAAAACCCAACGATTTTTTCTGGAGGTTGCAATAACCGCAACCACGGAGGCACTCGAACTTTTCTTCTCGTTCGACTGAAGTCTAGTATTCATTAGACCTGTACCAATGATGAAAATGTTTCAAGTTTTAAATTTTCATATACTCTTATAATACTAATTTCATGATTTGGTAAATTTGTTCCTTTCTTAGAATATAAAGAGATCTTCAGAATGAATAGAGTCGATAATTTCACGTCGTTGTAAACAATTTTCCATTGATTAGTGCTGGTCGTTGACATACTGATTGATAATATCACATAGAATTTAAAAATTCATGAGACTGTTTGTTTTTACATATGATAGTGTATTTGGTTTTTCATTGACTCTCTATTTACCCTTTTACTCACTGTAGTTTTTTATTAGCTTAGGATAATTTTTTGATGAATTATTTACATTTTTTATATTCGTATTATATAACATAAATACGAGAATGAGATTCAAAATCCCAGTCTTGCAACGCCTAGCTTCACAGAATAGCTCGCTAGCGCAGTCCACAAACGTTGACCTCGCCGCCATTGCAGGGCTGACGTGCGTGCAAGTGAATTACAGCCGTTATTGCCTGTGTTCCCACGCATGGGTGATGGTACATAGAGCCTGCACGTACTTCTAAATCAACTTTAGTACACGTGAATTGTAGCTTACATTGCGGAATTTTTAGGTAACAGAAAGTTTGTCTTAAATATTCCAGAAGGCTGGAAAACAATGTTGTCAGTAACATATCTGTCTGAGGAGTTTTGTTTCGTCATAAGGAAGCACGTTTTTATGTAGAAATAGCAAGAAACAGACAGTTTCATTCACGTTAGCTTTTGTATTTTCTCTTTATGTCTATTAGTCTGTTCATTTGTTTGTTATCTGTTGGTTTGTTTTCATGTTTATTTATTTGTTTAATGTCTGAAAAATGTGGTGAGTAGAAAGGTGCGTCTACACGTGTTATTTTTAAAAAATTATCAAATGAAGAGAGGAATGTGTGGATTCCTAATGTTAGTTTGGTATCTTTATTCAAATTCTTCGTTCGTATTTGATCTCATGTGTATAGTTTTATTTCAGGTTTTGGAAAGTAAAGTTTGAACGCAATCATGTGTTTTTTTATTTAGTTATGACGCACGTGACTTGGACGTGGTTAATCCTTGCAAATGAGAAGCATTTGGTTATTAGACAGTTTTTAATGAAATGTAAAGAACGAAGCCTAATTTTTTGCAGGCAGTTCATTAAATGTATGTATCCTCGAGTGATAACTGAACTGAACTTAAAATTTGCAATAATTTATCAGTAAATTGACTTTAACGAAGAGATGCTTTAGTGTAGAATTAGATGTATGTACAACCATATGGGTTGAAATATATATTAGTGAAAATAATTTAATATAATTCCGAAAATATTGTGTGTGCTTAGATTCTTAAATTTTATTTATCGGGAAAATGTTCTGATCGTCGATTCAATTGCTGTGGGGCAGTGAAACTTTCCTTGTTTTCTGCTTATTTTTATATAATTTCATCACCCATTATGAAAATAATGATTTCCATTTACACGATTATGAGAACGCATTTCATATGAAAAAGGTATTTCGTGTATTTTTTTAAAAGTGAAGTGTTACAAATTTAGCGGTTAATATTTGTATAACTTGATAGTTCCCGTGAAATTCCACTATTTAGAATTAACTAATTTGAATTTATTATAAAAACGATTATAATAAAGATTTGCGACGAATTATTGTGCTTTAAATGAATATTTTTCATTAATAAATGCAGAACTTCCATTCTGCATCTTATCAACCAATAACGTGGCCTAGTAGAATAGAAAGACCAATGACGGGAAAAAAGGCGTTTTCATAGTAATCAGGCGCTTTTGGTATCCACAGCACAATGCTTATACGTAATACATGCATACCCGTTCTGATTTTAGTGCAGTAATTTTTCTTCAGTAATTGATAGGAAGTTATGGGACTGTCACACCCAGAAAAGAGAGGGAATGATAGAGAGAGAGTTGGAGATACACTGTAATTACATATGTTGAGTCTTTGAAAAATGTTTTATTTTTAATGCGTACTTCATTACCACAACAGATTGAATTACTGACTCTAGAGACTCTAGTATCACAGATACGTTAGCTGTGATAATCTAGTCTTTGAATATTTGCATACTGAGTAACTCAGTATCTTAGTTCAGGACCACATGACTAATAATTAAAGATTAGAATAGAAAAAATAAGGTAGAACTAACGCTACTTCTCACCTGGACACTCGGACAGTCAAAGACGTCGTGAGGTGTTGTTTAAACCGCACAGTCCTGTCGTTTTGTGTGAATTGACCCCTGAATAGTGACGCAACGAATAATATTCATGTTTATAATTAATATCATTCATATTTTCCCATTTATACATTGGTGTTTATTTAATCCAAATCTTAGGGTGGTCATATCATTTATCCTACGTGTAATAGAATTCAACGTGTACGACATGACTTATTTACCAACCATGTGAAATTCTTCTAACCGTGCTGATGTTGCCTGAAGTTAATGTCTTTCTGTTTCTGATAGTTGGTGATATTTGAATGAGTTATAATGTCAGTTGTTGGTAGTTGTTTGAACAAGTAACTACCACTCGCTGGTCATATGTACACTAGCACAAGTATGACCTCATGTTTAATAAAGTATAATTATTCCCTTTCTCTTTGTCATTATGAAGTTCGACACATTTAGATTCTTTTTGTCTGGTATCTATGACACTTGATTGAACTTGCAGAAACGGACATCAGTAACGTCGATGAAACATATTAGTTTAGGAATAAAATAGAAAATATGTAAGTTATTGCAGAAGAGTATCTATATCATACATATGTCTGTGTATATTCGAATAGTGCACAAGTTGCAATGACTTGCTAGCGCACGAGGGTGTTTCGCTAGAGCTGCGTGCGCACACAGGGCGCGTGCGTGAGGCTTGCTGTGCTCTGACCTTGCAGCGAAGACGCGCATTACAGCACGCAACCTGGCGGTGGTTGAGCCCTTGCTGTCAACACACAAGCAAACGTTGGCGCAATCCCGCCGCTCGCTTTGTGGTGCTGCACTTTTTTTGCCCTAGTCATTCATTGCTTTGAAAGTAACACTATATGTGTATACTTTTAATCGCCTCAGTGTGTTCAGACTGTTCCTTAGTTCTTCACTTTCCATACATTCATGCTCGTGACGTATTGAAAACTTTGAATATTATGCAAAGCGTGACGATTACCGTTTCTCTCTTTTTATTTCCTTTTTTGTTTTGTAAATTTAACTTCCAAAATGAGTGTCATGTGTGAGCCCATAAGGCCGACTTTCAGGCCTTCTTAGGGCTTTTGTGCTCTCTTTTGAGTTACAAACTTGCTCACGTCCCAAAAGCCCTTGACGTATTCCTCTCCTCCGGCACAATGATGTGGTCCACTAAGAGTGCTCAATCATTCAGTTGCACTACGGAGAAACTGGTTAAAATGAGGATTTTTCTTCTTGCTTAATCCTTTTGCTACCGTTAAGATAATATCTACGTATAAAATCGACTACGTATCTCCATCTTGCTGTATCTGTGTGTCCGTCCAATTACTTCCTATCTATTACTGAAGAAAAATTATTGAACTGATATCAGAACGGGTATGCATGTATTACAAGCATTGTATTGTGGATACCAAATGCACCGTATCACTATAAAACACGCTTGTTCCGTTATTAACTTTCTTCTCTTACACGGCCATGTTATCGTTAGGTAAGATACAAAATGAAAGTTCTGTGTATATTCAAGATAAATATTCTGATTCTGATGGTACCACGGGTAAAACTGAGAAATGTATTTATTTCATAGATCCTTAAGTTTCTTACTTTTAAAGCAAGGAATTTTAACGAGTACTATCTGGGCCATGTTATCGTTAGATAAGATGCATAATGGAAGTCCTGTATATATTTATGAAAAGTATTCATTTAAAACACAATAATTCGTCGTATATCTTCAATTCATTTATCTAATACTAAGAATGACCGTCGTGTTTATATATTTATTTATGTGTTAATGTATTTATTTATTTATATAATTATTCGTCTATTTATATGTTTTGTGTCACTTTCAAAAAAATTAGAGAGATCCAGAGCCTTATACACGAGTCCGTATCGTGGATACCGAGTTCGGCGGGGTATTGCCCTGTGATTCGGGTACATTGTGCCTGAATATGACACGAATTGTAGAGTCAATTGCAGCAGTAGAAAACTAAGTGTCTTAGTTTTCACTAGCAATGTTGTCATTAAACAAATACTCAATTAAAACGTTTGTCCTTTGTAAATATATATATATATATATATGAAACTAAATATATTGCATTGCGTTCTTATATGTAATTTTATTTAATATCTTTCCAACAATATTTGCCATCATTTTTGATAGCACGGGTATTATCACAAAATCTCTGCCGGCATTTTTGACGGCTGGGTACGCTAGTCTTTATAATAATTTCAAAGAAGTCAAATATACATCGTAGAATTTCTACGGGAACTGGCTAGTGTCCTAAAGAAAGTTCCACTGGAAGTTTGATAATACTCCCGCTGTAAAATACCAATAGCACAATTATTCACAAAATGTTGCTAGGTCTAGCCTCTTATCCAAGTACAGTATTTGAGATTTTATATTATAGCATAACCTTTTATGCATTAATTCGAACTTCGTCTATCTTTGCACGATCCTAGTCAAATATGTAGGTCTAATTAGACTGTTTTGTTTACCCAGCAAATCTGGTTGAGCTGAGCTTGTATGCGACGTACAAGTTCGAATAGTACGTTGTTCGTGGACTGTTCTCCGCCCGTTCCAAATATACTTTAAAATTGTAATTATAAAATTGTTACTCTGACGTATCTGTTTGAAAAACATTCCAGCTTCATGTCTTAATTTATTAAAACTTAAGTAGTTTTATGCTAAGATACCACTAACTGTTGTCTATCAGAAACGTGTGCACTGTGTGCGGTTCAACACTATATTCCCTGCTGAATATGTGTGCAGTGTTCATGTTTTGCTCCTGCGTTAGCGCTGCATTCATTCTGGTTTTGGGGAAGCAAGTCACCAGTTTAATGGATCTATGCTTCCCACTCCTTATTTTCTAACAACGGTTTTTAGATCCGTGGACTAAGAAAAAACGGACTTCCTTTCAAACTTAGTGTTCCTTTTCTTCGATGTTAACATTACCATTGCGTCGAACTCATATTCCCTCTTGTCATTGCAGTCAGAGGCAAGTTTGAAGCTCCAAAACAAAGGACGACGTCCATCGATGTGTGTCGTGTTGGCTCCAAGACAATACTTTCTTGTGACATATGACGTAGAAAAAGATCTCAATTGTATTCGTTCTGGCCTGTGGACAAATGGGTTGCAAGCAACACACTCTGGCATTGCAGACTCGTTCCCGACATGGCACATTGCGTTTGGGTGTGAATTCTTCCCTCCTATTCTTCTAAAGAGAATGTCAATTGCATTTTTTTGAAAACTGAGGCTAGTGTTGTCCACCCGAGGTCCGTAATTTATTTTGTACAAAACCGCACCAAGAGCTCAAGACAAAGCTCCGCCTTAACACGTTCGCTTGATATGCCAGGATCGTTTCTTGTGGCCCAACGCTGACCTTAGGCGGTGGCCCACTCGTGAGTTTAGATGGCAGGTCGCTTGTGTGCTTTCTTTGTCCTCGCACTAGGTGTAGTAAACTTCTTCGAAGAGTTTGGAAAGAGATTTTACGTCATTTTCATATGCGTGGTAAAGGCTGAAAAAATGTTGTTGCAGGGAGCTTCGCTACTTTACTACATCGTTTATTCACTGTTATACTAAATGATATTTTGAAATTAAGAAAAATTGTTTACTTAGAATTTTTAAGTGTTTCACCGCCCAAAATAATTCTTATTCATCAAAGTAAAAATATACAATGTATTCAAATATATTTAGATTCATTAAACGCTTGATTAATTTGTGAGTCACAATATTCATCTTAATTCTCTAGGATTTTCATGACAAATCAATGTTGAACTATCGATTGTGATGATTGTTTGTGCGTTGTAAATTATGTCACCATCCCATTCCTTTCTTTCCAACCTTCGAATTCATTCCTTGCCTTTGCGACTACATGTGTATTGTAGAAGCCGTCTCTGCATGCTACTTTGAATTGGTGAGTGGCTTTCATTTTGCGAGCGACAGACAAACAGTATTTGTATTCAAAACAAGTCTGTTTCTGTTGTGTCAAGTGGACTGGATGAGGCACGTGTAGCGCTGTGGAGCAGTTCAGCAAGGCCAGGACTTTGCTCATTGCTGCAGAGATCTTGGACGTTCAGTCCAAGGTGAACGATGCCTTTCACTGCATGCGTGCATCCAAACAACTTGCTGGTCCATTACAACTAGCTCATTCTCTTCTGCTGCACCAGTTGCCGTGTTTGTTATTCAAAGCAGCTATTTATTTCTGGTGTTTTTGGTTGTTGATGACTGAGAAAGTTATTACTGATGCATCTGTCACTGCTTTCATAGAAAAAGTTCGTTTTGTAACACCGAACATTTGTACGACAGGTCGTGTTTCCTTGACTGTAAATTGACTGTTTGAAGTCACAACATTAAGTGGGAATTTTTCCGTTTGTTTATTCGTTGATCCTGGAAAAGGCTGTTTTGAAAATAAGTTACAATTTTAAATTTGTGTTCTTATCAGCATACATAATGTGTGCAGTCGACTGCTAAAACATCTTAAGTTCCAAATTTTGTTGCTTTTATACGAGTATGCCTCTTCCGTAATTACTATGCAACACTAAAAATACATCTGTCTCCATCCAGTGCCGAAGGCCATTCAGACTTCTGTTTGAATGTTGATCAATTTGATTGAGATTTCCCTATTGTGCGACTGCGCTGCTTCATGGTTTATGAAGGAATGGAAACATCACTATTATTTACTTCCATCACCTCACGCTCTAAGCAAGAATTGCAACAAATAATCTCCAGTTCTTATTTTTTTTGCTAGAATTGGGGCTTAGAAGGAATGTATTGAGTATTGAGAGTATTTTATGCAGAAGTGGGGAAATTAAGTGCAGAAATCTGATCTCATAATAAATAGATATGGGTTAGCATTCATTAGTCTTCCTCGATTCTAAAGTCTTCGTTAACTATGAAAATGAAAAGACCTATGGAGCGCAAGCTTCATGACTGCTCAAGTTTGCACACCTCATAGTCACCTGTAGCGAAGTCGAGCACTGATCCGCCACGCTGAAGGCTTCCAATGATGAATCGGGAAAAATTTATGGACATTGCACAGATCTCGAGCAATAGCATGAAATCGCTTCTGATCACTAGCGATTTAGGTGGGAATGGTCGGCCTCCAGAAACTGCTTGCGCTAGGGTGAAGTGCCACCAATACCTCACCCTTCATGAACCTCTTTCAACACTTCACATAAAAATTGTCACAAACAAGAGGCTGTTTGACTGTATGTAGTGAAGAGGTAGGAGAGCTCTCAGTGTATGTTAGCTGTGTCTTGTACATAGCTTGGTTTACTGCGCTGCAGGAACGAGAGTTGGAAAGTGACGTGTACTATGACACCACAGCAGGACGCGCCGGCACCAGTAAGTTTGGATCAGCAAGCAGCCGAGGTTTCTCTGCTGTTGAACTACGTTTTTCTCGATGGTGCCTTCAGCAAACAAATAATATCCTGCAGCACGCTATATACATACATTATAAGTTCTCGTCCTTGTCATCTTTCCGGCTTGTTGCAAGAAGTCTTTAGGACTTGCTTACTATTATATATTCATTCAGCGCTGTTTCTTCAAAACTTTGTGTAATCGGCCAGAGATTGTATTTGATGATGTGTTAAACATAGTTGTTTTCACAAGTCAACAAATTTGAGCAAAGGATTAGTTTTATACTGAAATTATATTAAATTTAGAAAAACACGTGAGAGCTGTCATCGAATGTTCAATTCATGCTGAAACATTTGTGCTTACGATGATTTTACATATTTATGACGTATGTGCTTGTCCAGGAAATTAAGAATGATATATAATTGAAGCTGTGAGACTTAATTGACCTAGAAAAATGTTCTTCTTTCTTGTCCCTCAAATTATTAAGCGCCGTTTCCAAGGCAGGAAACTATTGTATTGTTATACAGGAAACTGTATTGTCACGTGGTGGCACGAGTGCTTTCTAGTCACAGATTTAGGGAATATTGGTGAAGAAATTTCTTGAGTTTCCTGTTGTCCATAGTTGCATCGATATGTTTTTCAAAGCTTTACCAGCAAACCATATTCCTGATTTAATATGAAGTATTTCTTCTTTGTGAAACGATTACTGAACAGTTTGTCTAAAAGGTTATCGCTATCATAATATTTAGCATCACTTGGAAGCGTTCACTTTTTGTCTATGAGCTGTTGAGCCCAACGTCTTCAACTTTTAGTCCGATACGCTGCTGTATACCATAATGCGCTGCTGTATACCATAATGCGCTGCTGTATACCGTAATGCGCTGCTGTATACCGTAATGCGCTGCTGTATACCGTAATGCGCTGCTGTATACCGCAATGCGCTGCTGTATACCGTAATGCGCTGCTGTATACCGTAATGCGCTGCTGTATACCGTAATGCGCTGCTGTATACCATAATGCGCTGCTGTATACCGTAAGGATTGACCTCATCGAAGGTGAATTAGCTAACTTCTGTGGTAATCAATCAGCTGCCGAGAATCTTGGCCTCTTTTTCTGCAAATTTATACCTGTTATTGTTATAGAAATATTGGTTTCTTTAGTTTTAACAATGCAAGTAGTTAAAAAATGTTTTTTATACTTTTTAATTCACAGGCCACCAAGATTCCTTTCCAGCTTTTCCTCTCCTCGTGTCTTTCACTGTCTTATTTAATATCGGTGACGTTTCTTGACCACTCGCATTTTTGGAAAGTTTTATGTTATGGGCGCTTTGTTTCTGCTCTACTCGTCCCGTTGAGATGTAGGTTAGTGTTACCTCCGTACCACTCCGTCTCACCCGGTGCAAAAAAGACAGCTTTATGAACTCATCTTTAAATTTGAACAAATCTCTCTATTTTTTATTAGCTTTTAATTGAAGGTCTCAGGTCACTGCCACGTGCCTCTGGACTTGAGGTTACCCACGTCTTCGCGGTCCGTCATTGCCTTGACGTGCTTCCATTTGGAGCTCACCACTGCATTTGTTCTTGTCTGTATACACACATAGTAAGTCCGTGCATGTTTGTCATTTATATGAGCATATATATCACAAAAATTCACCTGCGTTTGCGTAAAATCCATTCTTATATCGGTCTTGCTCTATGTACATATATGCGCGAAGTCTATGCATGTTTAAGTTTAAGAAGAGAACTGCGCTCATATTCTGAAGTACTCACACATCCTTACATCTAGCATACACAACTCTTTAGTCACATCCATTCATGATGTAAAAATGGTGAAAAATTTCAAAGTTCATGTACTAATTCAGCAAAGTTTTAAAATGCGGATTGTTACGAATGAGCTGCTCCTATATCAAAAATTACACCCTCTTACGAAGAATAGCGGGTTTTTATGATGTTTTTCAGTACGGTAACTGATGTTTTACACCTGAGGATGCTACTCGAAACGTTTTGTCTCCTGTGATGTTTCCAAGCTCTGGTATTCCACGAGAACATGCACCCTCAATGTTAGGTCAGAATATTTTGGGACTTTTTACCAATGCATAGAAAGTGTACACACTCTTTGCTAAGAGGTCAATAGGAACAGAATTTGAAATGGGTCTGAGACACTTAACTGCATTCTTGCTGATGAAACCATAAGTCATGAGCACTGGAGTTCCTGCGCCTGAAATACTGAAGCTTGACCGCTGGGACTCACGTTTGGGTGCGTATGATTATTCAGTTGCTCATTCCAACTTGATTTATAGGGGTCTTGACTTCCGTGGGCTAGCGATACATTATGAGATGTGTCAAACTTCGATAACCAAACTGCGGTATCATATTGACGCATGATATACGAAGCTCAGACCAAGTGATCGGCTCAGTAAATTCAACATGTATGAAACTTAACTTCGAGCGTTAGTAATGCGTTGCACGATTCTCAGGCATCACGGCGTATGTTTCATAATTTCTCTGCATATTTCAATATTCAAGAGCTCGAAGCCTGTTGCGAGCAGTTCCTGCTACTCATCATAATTGATCGCTTGCCATAGATTCATTTTCAATGAAGTTGAAAGTCTGACACTAAGCATACCAATATGCAGCAAATTTTCTATCATAATAGGAGCAATTCAAATGGAAAGGCTCGTGAACAGCTCGATGTTTCTACATTAGAGAACCCCTATTCAGCGAAGTTGAAACTGGGTCTGAAAACGCACGGGCACCTTGGTGCCTGTGCGTGATTGTAAGTTGAAATAATTTGGACCTCTACTTTTTGCACGTTCTTGTGTGTCTTATACTGAATTGTTGGATGGCCCATTTTATGTGCTGTGCAGTCGTGCAATGCCTCTAATGATTTGTATTACGATAAAATATGTTGCATTTATTTCTACCGAATCCTTTTGTCAAAATGACGCGCATTTAAACTGAGCAAATTTTGTATTTCTGTGGTTTATCTCTTGAGTTTTTATTACAGAAACAAATACTTTAGGGTCGTTTTACCCAAGTGCATCCGTGCATTACTTCAAATGGTTCGTGTATAACTTGAAAAACGTAACAATTTGTTAAACAATGCCTGGTCAACAACTAGTGGAGTCTGTAGTCGTGAGCGCTCGGCACGAAGTGTCCCCGGTGATTGGCCATGACTGTTCCGTACATGACGGTTCTGCACCGGACCTCCACGGCAACATGATGAGATCGACAGCGTCGGTAGCGACTTTACTTCTATCTGATTTCAGACTTCAAGTTTCGTGAAATTGCGTTCGGTCTTTTGTTCTTGTGTTGCTCGTCGCAATAAAGTTTGCGGCTCGTGAAGGTTACAACACAGTTACGGGCTGACCGAACTTACACGGTGAGTTGCGGACGACATTTATTTAATTCAGTGACCGTTGGTTTGCTAGCGCTTTTCCCCTTGTGTCTTGCATGAGAACGCTGTGGTTTGAGGCACGTAAATAATGAAATTTCAGCATTACAAGGTGTTTGATTATAGCAAACGTTATACAGAACGCAAGCTCGGACCTCGCCAGTCCAAGTTAACCTACAAGTAGTCAACTTAATTGAATGATGTACATGCATGTCTGTACAGTGTAATTTTCTACGACGTGGGCTTAGATCATGGAAGTAATTTCCTAAGTAAGACGTAAAAGTTACTTTAAATTGAGACCCTGCGTGGTGTTCGTTAAAGTATGCGTGTTCTTGTAGAATTTTGCTGTCTTTTATCGTCAGTTCTGCCACGTTTCTTCCCCATTAATTTGCCACACGTGAAAACACCATAATTTTTTACCCGAATTGCTGTTTGCATAGACAGGTTTTTAATGATGTTGCACGTTCACTTTTAATTTCTTTACTATGGTCATGTTAATGATGATGGTAACATATGTAAACATGAACAGTGTTTGTCCTACAAAACTCAATCAGGAGCGTGAGGGAGGGGAGGTCATCCGAGTTCAGGTGCGCCACCGAAATACAATTTTCAATTTTTTCTCCACGCCTCGGAATTGATGATGAATCGGGACGCTTCTCTCGAGCGAAAGATTTGACGTCTGTGAACTAAATTAATGAAGTTCTATTTGACTTCAATCTCAAGTTTCAGGGAGGAATGATTGATGTTCGTGTCGTTGCCATGACCTTGTACGTCTGCTGCTGTGATGAACGTTCAATGAACATTTGTTCAGGGCTACGCATAAAGTGGATTTCTGACATTTCTGCTCGCTTTTTTACGTATTTGTATGAAAAAGAAGGAATTTTTCCTCGTACTTTGACGCAATATTTTTTGTTTCAAATTTGCAGTTCATTCAACTTTTTCACATTTTGTTTCTGGAATCTCGAATAACTTTTGTTTGCAGTTCAATGAATTGAGATGCGGGATTTGTATGGTAAATACAACCAAAATGTACCCTGTTAAAGTTTTTCATTGCATTGTAGCTGGATTGTACCTATCTTAAGATTTAATAACGTGCACATGAGTTGTAATCCCAATTTAAAATTTATTTTTCACTACAGAAGTTTCATTGCGCTAGTTACGCCTGTGAACTTTTGTTATTTTTTCAGACTATTATAAACGTTCCCTCCGTTTACAATGTTGATTCCCCTGTATTTATAAAATTTCTATTGATGAACAATTTTATATCCCTAAAAATATCAGAGCTTAATATCGATTGACTTTAACGCTTGCAATTTTTATTACCGTGGAGCTACTATGCACAGCTGTTGCATTTTACTAACTCGGGGCTCAGTTATAATTGTTGAGGCATGTGAGATTCCACTGCCGTGTGTCCTGTGGGTGCATAGCGGGACTTGACCGCCAAACCCTCGCTCTTGTACAGCAGCAGTCCGCCACTCCTTCAATTTTACGGACGATTTGTAGCGCTTCAAGCATCAGCGACTGATCAGCTTACGACGTGCCTCTCATCTCTGGTAGGAGTCTGGTCGTCAGATGTACAGTACTGGCAGTCTGGACGTCAGATGTACAGTACTGGCAGTCTGGACGTCAGATGTACAGTACTGGCAGTCTGGAAGTCAGAAATTAAATCATGATGTTTTTTAATAAAAAGGGATTGTTTCTCTCTTGCTCAACCATCACAGCTGTGCTTACTTATAGAAGAGTCGCAATGAAATCTGTGCTAGAAAATAGCCTTCCCAGTTTAGTCATAGAAAAATCTTTTGTAAAACTATCTGGTTAAATCAGTTGAATAAAAATGCAACACAAACGAAAAGCCGCTGGCTGTTAATGGGTGAAAAACGGGTTCCTCAGCTAGCCGTCTCAAATAAAGGTCTGTGGCAATATCCTTATAAGATTGTCTCCTTGAATATCCTTCAAATGCTGGTATCCTCATCAAGGGGTCTTGAATTATGATATTTCTAATTATTTATTTCATGTATTAGAATCTAGAAGAGATCGTCTTGAATTATGGTCTCTTAGAATATCCTTCCAACGTGATGAGATCCCTTTATGTCCTTGCTGAATACTGGTATGTCTGAGAATAAATGCTATATAATGGACTCCTTATTTAAACTCCCAGCATTGTGGTCTTTTTAGAACTACCTTGTGCAAGAATTAGAGTCTCCATGTATACCCTTCCATGCATAATTGCTTTTTAGGCACTGATTTACTTGTAAAGTAAAACCCTTCAAAATAGCCGCGTCCTTGAGCACTCATGTTGAACTATATGCGTGAGAAAACTTTGTGAATAATGGTTATTATGGTTAGCTGTGACATTTATAATCTGTAAAATTTATTTATTCGAGTACTTAAATATTCTTTACTCATATAAGTGACAGATACAGCAAAATGGCGTGCCTCTATGAAAATAAAGCATTCACCATTTACATGCCCTGTTTTTTCGAAGTGTACATTTTTTTTCCTTTGCATTGCAGTAAAATTCATACGTACGGATTTTGTTTGTGAACGTACCACCTGTGGAGAATCATACAAAGCGTAAAACGAAGCTGTATACGGACCTCAATTTTAGGAAATTTAAAATTGCATCTTTCGTTAAGCTCTTTCTAACTAAATCGATTACTTTATCACGGCCCATCCTGCCTGCACAGTAGCATCCTGCCTGCAGAGTGGCATCCTGCCTGCACAGTGGCATCCTGCTTGCACAGTGGCATCCTGCTTGCACAGTGGCATCCTGCCTGCACAGTGGCATCCTGCCTGCACAGTGGCATCCTGCTTGCACAGTGGCATCCTGCTTGCACAGTGGCATCCTGCTTGCACAGTGGCATCCTGCCTGCACAGTGGCATCTGAACCAACTTGCTGCTTTTAATTAGTGGAGGAATTTAACAATGGAGACGCTTCTTTAGAGCCACTCTGCCACTTTTTCCGTCACTTATGGCTGGCTACAGAGGGTGAGCGCCTGCACCTTAAAACTCTTTCAAAGTTACGTTGCAAATTTTTGTTGAGCTCGTTGTTCCAGTCCCTACCTTGATTGTAAGAGGTTTTAACAGCCTGGAGAATAAATGAGAAGTTAAACTATGACATGGAAAGCGTATTAGATTGTACTCGTGTGCCTACGCATGGTCGTCTACTTCATAGCTTATTTGTTTGCTTGCTCCACTTACATTTGTTCTTGTATTTGGGTTACCATACACTATGTATTGAAGTCACCTATATTTACGTAAACAAGGTTTAGAATTGACTTTTTTCGAGAAGTCTTGTATATCAGTAGTAATTTGATCCGTTACCCTTCCATTATTCGATTCTTGTTCCGTACCTGTGATACAAGAATCGAGTTAGGGACATCGTGGCAATGTCAGGGACATCGTGGTAATGTCAGGGTCACTGTGGCAATATAAGGGTCATTGCTACAATGTCAGGGACATTGCCACGATGCCAGGGACATTGCCACGATGCCAGGGACATTGCCACGATGCCAGGGACACTGCTACAATGTCAGGGACACTGCTACAATGCCAGGGACACTGCTACAATGCCAGGGACACTGCTACAATGTCAGGGACATTACTACTATGTCAGGGATATTGCCACAATGTCAGGGACATTGTGACAATATTTACACTTCGTAGACATTCTAGCGCCAATGTTAATCCTACGCTTTAGACGAAGCAGCAGATTGGCTGGAGCTTTCTCGCATGTATTACTATAGCATAAATATTGTATAATATATTGTTAAAGGTACCTACAACGAGAATGATGGCATCAGTAATTGCTTCTTAATACATAAAAAACATGCAATTTTAAGGAAATGAAACATTGCTGGAACTAGAGAGAGCAAATCCAGCACGTCAGCAGAAATTTGAGCCCTTGAAGTGTATTGATTCCCAATATCTTGAAAAGTGAAACTAATTCAACCAAAGTAAATGCATTTTTGAATTCAGCTACCTTGATTGACCTTAAAAACGTTATAATATTTCATGCCTTTTGAAAAAATTGTTAGCTATTTGAGATATTCCGAATGTGAATTTTGTTTCGAACGGATATCCGCACCACCTTTATTACCTCAGTGCAAGTCGTGTCTTGTCTTGCTTATGTAGCTGAATGGTACAGGCAGGAATTATAGAACAGTTTGGGTTGAGTACGAATAATTATCATGTAATATTAGTATCAGATTTCAGTTTATCATCAATATTTTGACTTTTTGCTACCAAAAAATCCAAGGAAAATAAATTTAGAGCTGGAGAATATAATTTTTTATTTCAGCATCTTAGATACAAGCGAATCGTGCATTATATCTTCATTATGTCGGGCCCTTCAGTCTGGAAAAGGATATTAGTGAATAAATTCAAAGTTAGGTTTTTAAATTTGTGTTCTGAAACCTTACTAAAATCCATTTGTTAAAGGGGAAATCTCGACACCTATTTTTCACCGACTGCGTTATGTAAGCACTTCAGAATAATCGACCTCTGAAAGGTGGACCCTCTTTGTCCGCTGCAGTCGTGTGCAAGCAACACATTGCTGCAACCTCAGATGTGTGACCTGATGTCTGTGTGCTTGCTCGTGTGTGTAGGTCTGACTGTGCGACTAAAATAGAGATTTTCAATCGGATTGTTTTTGTAAATTAAAGTAAATGGAATTTTTAAATTTATTTTGAAGGATATTAAGCATTTCCCTCCAGCAGATCTAAGGTGATATTTTCCTCTTATTACGTATTTAGCAAGCACATATTAAGAGCATTGTCAATAATAACAGCCATTGTGTTTTAGAGTAATAATCCTAATGTTAATAACTGTGAGGTATTGAAATTTTCCCTGAATTGCAGATGCCAGAGGAGTTGGGGCAGGCACGCTATCAACGCTGGTGCGAGCGTTGGAGCTGTCAGGACAGGAGTCTGTGCAATCTCCCACATCGCGCTCTCTGCCTGCTCCTCGATCTAGAAACCTTCCACCTCATCTCCTTCCAGGGGCCTTGTCTTCATCAAGGTCAGCGCCACCGACTTCTCAGTCTAGATTCGCTCCTGCCCTTCAGCCTAAGAGAGTGTCTACTAAAGAACCTGAAAATGAACCCATTGTACCTTTTAGTGCCACTCGATTTGAGTTGAAAGACACAGAAGAATCTCTTCCTCCATCGCCAACATCTGCAGCGTCTTCGCCTTCTGTTGCTACAGGAAATAGCGCTTTTCGGTTTGGGTCCAATCGACCGAGACCATCGTCCAGAATAACTTTCATTCCACAAGATCGCGGTGAGCGCTTTAAACGTCCGCTGCTGCCTCACCAAGCTTCTGCTCTGGCCTCCGCTAAGCCTCCTCCAGCCTCACCTCCAGTAATTCCCAAAGAAACGAAACGACCCACTTCGAAGGTTCCTCCTATTAGCAAGTTCTCTAAGCCACCTACCGAGAAAAAAGAGACAAAGACGGAAGATTATGCTTACGATGAGTACTACGACGATTATTATTATTACGATGAGAACCTTCATGGTAATGACTCTGAGAAGAAAGGCAACCAGCCAGAAGACTTGGGACCAATCGATCCTCCTCTGAATCGACCATCTCAAAGTACAACTGATAAGTTTTCGAGACCAATTGAAAGTACTGCAGTAACTCCTAAACGTAGGTTCACCACCGCGTCGCCTAGATCATCAAACAGCCGTTATTCTTTGTCGGAGCTGCTAGCATCTTTGGGCGAGAATGGTGACAAGAAGTCACAGCAAACATCAAACGAGCTTTCTTCCTCTAGAGATGGTCGCTTATTGTCTCACATTTCGTCTACTCCTGTGAGAGTGCCTGAAACTACCACACCAGAACAATTTACCACTACTCCTACTACAACAACTACTACCACTACCACCACCACCACCACCACAACAACAACAACAACCCCTGCCACCACCACCACTCCAGCCATCAGCACAACAAAAACACCTTCAACTTCCCCACGAACGACTATCCCTACAACGACAGAACCACGAATGGAAGTTCGCATCACTAATACAACTGAGAGCACTTTTGTCGTTGCCAACATTCAAACCTCTCGCAGTGTCAGCATGAGACATAAAGAAAGTGAAGACTACAGTAATATATCGAACCAGTATGAAGTAGCGACTCTGGAAGAAGAATTTATGAAAGAAAAACCTTCAAGCCAACCTCAACCTAGCTTACTCACCCTTTTTGATAATATTGACATTTCATTCAACGAAAGTGATAAAGAACCAATCGGCGATGTTACTGAGAGAAATGAACATGAGGCTGAGCCGAAGATCATTGACATAACTACTGAAGCTGAGCGTCTCTCTACCACGGAGAAGTTAGACCTATCTTCGCTCCTGGACAGTATTTTTGAAAAGCCAAAGCCAATTGATCCCTCTAAACTTCCTGCCGACTTCTCCGTCAGTAAGCGCCCCTATAGTTCCACTACCACCACTGAGAAAAGAACGACTCCGGTTAAGTCATCCACGCAAGCCACCACTCCCAAATCTGAAATAAATCTAGTTGATGCGATCAATGAAACTTCCGACGACACAAAAAGTTCTGAAGGGCGCTCCAATGATTCACTAACATTGACAAAAGAAGAGCTACTGTTTGCTGCCATTTTTGGTGGCCCCGCATCTGTAACTCCATCAGCCTCTCTCCTGCCTGTGGGTTTCAATTCTGCTGGTAAGAAAAAACAGCACCTCGAAGAAAAACTTGAATTCAATATTCCTATTGTTGAATCAGAGGTTCCTGCACATCTTTTGCCAAAAGGATTCAAAGCATCCGAAAAACCGGTACCATCGCACCTGTTACCTAAAGAGTTCAAAGTGAAAACGGAAAATGCCACCATGACGGTAGAGACCACCGAAAAGTCTGTTGAGAACATGGCAGTGACGGCTCCCGGTGCCCCGTACCAAACGAGCAAAAATCCGAAAGGCCTCATCTTCCCTAAAAGAGTCAGCCGACCGTCATTCCTCACAACAACGCAATCAACCACTGAGTACGAAGAGCCATCTGGTCCTCCTCCACTGAAGGCTACGATCGTCAATATTTTTGACAGGTAAGAGAAGAGTTCTTACGGCGTAATTTAAATTCTTCACTGTTGAGTAATTAAATCTATCATGAATTATTTTTATTGCAAATTAATTTCCACAATATAACATAAATTTCTGTACAGGGGTCATACAGATTTACTCGGTACATTTTTTTTAATATAAAATAAGAACATTAAAAATTTTCCCTGTAGATTACGGAAGCTATAATTGCGGCTTGGTGATATGCAATTGAGATGATACTGACGATAAAAAGTATTTAATTGAAGAATAATGCATGTGGTAAAGCTACGTTTCTTACGTACAAAACTACTTCTGTGGATGTTTTACGTTTATATTAGTGCTTTAGCGTTTGTGTTCAATTCGACTAAGCATATTTTACTTTATAATAACAAACTTGCTGGGAATGTCGATACTATAGAATTTTCCACCCGCAGCAAGTAGAGGACTGTATATCTAATGTTCTTTAACTAAGAAATTTCATTATAAAATGCGGGTTGGAGACTGATGGGTTGAATTTAGAAAAATATGAATCGCACAGAGTCAAGACGACGCCCAAGCTAGTGGTGACGGCCCCTACTAAAGCTCCAAAGAGACTCACAGAGCTGAATGCAGAGGTCACATCTGAGAACCCCAGCAGCACCTCAACGTCTACCACCACCACTACCACCACCACTACCACCACCACTACCACTGCTCCTCCACGACCTACGACTCCTGGTAATTTGTCTTATTGTGTTGCAGTGTAATTGGGTAACAGGTGACCATATAACGTTTCTGATATCAGTAATTTTAAGCTGGTTATGACTGTCATGTATGTACTGTGGTATGTTTACTTACTTTTACTAGTATTATACACGTTTGCCTTACACATTGTTCATTATAATGAGCCTAAATCATCGAACTGTTTCTTATTCAAGGATTGTGATTTACGAACGAAAGATCAAACAAGTTCAAGTTCAGATTCGGCCAGCTGTCATATTTAAACTTTAGCTCCGTCGTCATTTAACTTACCCTGTTTACTATTTGAACGAGCAAACTAAAATAAAGTATAAACTTCAAAGATTTACATAAATTTCTCTAAAAACAAATTTTTAAATTCTGCTGAAAATCTTGGGGATATTTGCTTTGTGCGGTCGCTTATTTCATCAATAATTTTTAAATGTTATGAATTAAATTGCAATTGTTTGGCTTCTCTAAAATTTGTCGAGCTCTGGCAAGGGAAGGCTTGAATCTTCCAATTGCTTGTTTCTTCTTTTATTTCTACTCAGTCTTAAGTATTATTGTCGAGTTATTAAAAATGTTATTCTTTGCGTTATGTTTATCGAGTAAATTTACGATCATGAGTTTTCATTTGACTTTGGCTGGTTCTCAATTGATGGCTTGCCTTCATCTCCTTAATATCTTTCGATAAGTTCACAGCATTTTACACAACTTCTGACGAACGCCAACAAAAATTTAATTGAAGTAGGGGTCATAAGAAGAGTCATAAGTGCATGTAACATTTCATTTAAACGCCACAAGAAAATGAACTAAATCATATTTTCAAAATCGTGTTTCAGAATGTCACATGGAATATAGATGAACATGTCAAACTTGAACACAGCTTCAGTTTATTTTCTGGGCCAGATATTTGTCGATTAGTGTTATTATTGTTTAGCTAAATCAACATTGAAACTTGAATCTCAGCCAAATCTGTTAATCTTGCTATGTATTAGCGTTTCATTAATTTGACATGTATGGTAAATTTTTCATCGGACCAAAGCTCGCCAATCGAGTTATAAGTTATATAACCATTGGTCAAACTTGACCATTATGTAATGCTAAACTCTTCAATTTGAGTAGTTTAAAATTTTATTGGCATACCAATTTTATTGCTGTATTCAATTCCGATTGGTCGTAAGTTGAACAGTGTAGAATATGGTGATTCAAATTAAATATTTGGACTTAGTTACATGTATAAAAAGTTTATGTACTCTCGAGTTTTATTACTCTCAAATTATATTATAAAATTATAGATGCGTAAGTTAATTTTTTTTAGAAAAATCGTTACGCCAAAATGTAATTGGAAAAGCCATATATCTTGTAAAATACAATTTTTATCAGGAGTTTGCGGCGAAAAGTGTCGGTTGGCCGCTACGCTTCGCATCATCGACGGCGCTGATTGGGTACCAGAATTGGCCAACCGTGACACCAAAGAATGGCAAACACTCGCCAAATCAGTCACCAACGAACTGAATGCACTTTACCAGCGCAGTCGCCTTAACAGGTGGTTCGTTGGCGTCGAAATTGACGCTTTCAATCCAGGCTCAGTCTTGGTCGACTATTTCCTGCAATTGAATGATGTGTCAACAGCTCTGGACACCGTCGACCTCAAACAAATGATGAACGGCATGCTGGAGAACTCCAACAGGGCCGAATACAATCTAGGCCCACTCACTGTGGACCCAGAGGGAACTGATTTCGTAGGTGAGTTATAACATTTTTTCCTACAAATCAATCATAGGTGTGACAAAGTTTAGTTTCCATAACGTAACATTTCTCTTTTAGCAAAAAAAAACAGGGTCAAATTAATGACTCTTCACTTCTATTTTAATTTAAGTGTTGGTATAAACATTTCTTCATTGCCTTCTTCTAAAATATGGATGGAGAGTTTCACTTGGGTCTCATGGCTACTTTTTTATAATTACGTTTTTCAATTGAAAATACAGTACTATGTTTCCTTACATTATTGTCTGGCTATCATTTGTATTTTTATAAACAAGAATGTAATTCTCCTATGAAAAGCTGCATTGTGTTTTTCACAGTTTCAGCACAATGGTACGTTTTAGGTTGTTCGAAATGACTTGTGACACATGCAACCAATTTCTCGCTACTCAATCATAATTTGAACGATCTAAGAGTATTTTGTCCTAGCTGAACGTATCGCGGTCAATAAATTGTTTACAACTCGCTATTTTTACATGTATCTCTTAATGTGTTTTGCGATACAGCTCATTAAAATTCATATATACCTCTAGAAACTTGCTCGACTTATTGATTCACCTTAGTTTTACCATCGCAATTGTGAACTGTGTATCGAGATCTTGCTGCTGTGCAATTTTTGAGTTTGTATCCATTATTCTATGAATCAGAATTCTGGTAACATTTAGCTCGTAGTGGTGTCAGTGCATGATCTACGTAAACGTTTGATGGCTCGGATGTAACAAGATATTGGCTTTTCTCAAATCTTCCTAACTGCTGAGCTGTTAAAAATTGCCGTTGTATAAAATGTCATTAATATTTTAACACTGAACTTTTATTTTAATTTTAATTGGAAAAGTGTTCGTTACAAATTTCAACTTTGTTGCGAGGAAAATGAATAAATTTTCATTCTGAATAAAAGATCGCATTCAATGATTACAAAAGTAGGGACTATTCATATTCCCTAATTTATAGTAGGTTAGCAAATGTAATTACCTAATTTGTAATTTCTGCAGTATAGTCCCTAATTGCAGGGACCAAACTACATACAGCGTTCAAAGTATATTCTTCCATTCGTTTCGTTTAATAAAAAGAATTCACCCCTACATGCTGCAGTCCTGCATCGCAGTGAGTATTCGTGTTTCTATTACTAGTGTCACTCCGAACAGGAGTGAGATTACATCAGTGAGGAGTAAATTCATGCGCTTTTATGCAGCGTGTGCCGCTGCTTTAGTCATCAGGGTTTGGGGATGAGCTTGTTTCTCAGGCAAGATTCGAAGAAGTCATTTTAAAGTTAAGTTCTAACTCAATATGTGTTCTTGAGCGGCTCCAAATCCTTGGACTTTTACATACATGGCGCATACCCAAGCGAATTTTTTTCATAAGAAATAAAGGGAATGTTAATAATCCGGTATCAAGAAAAAATCCTATTAGTGCAAATTAAACGTTGATGGGGTTGTACAAAATCATTTAAACACTACTAAATGCTACAATACATTAATTTAATAGCGATAAGAGGAAATAAATACAAATCTAGCCTCACTTCAAGCTGCTGAGAACAGTTGATGACCTACTAGCATGGTACTGAAAAGGGAGATGTCAATGTGCTGGTGAGCTGTCATGTATTTCTTTAGAGTCGTGATTCAGTTTCACTCGTATTCTGAACAAATGTCGCCTACCGAGCACAAATTTGTTAGCGTTCAAACAGGGCGTTTGCCAATTTGGACCTAGGTCCCACTGTAATTTATTAATTAGGGTCATCTGATGTGCTATCTTTCCTCAACATTGATGATTATAACTCATAAATGAGCAATTAGTGGAAGAAAATGAGGTCACCAAACGATATTAATCCATACCGATGAGGATAATGATAATTAACTTATAATAATTGGTGTTGTATAATTGTGCGTAGGAAACTTTGTACCAGACATTTGGCTGAAAAACTGACGGATTTGCGGTGTGTGCAGTGGTGAAAGAGCCGCTCAGAAGCGTTGTGAGGGACGATGGCAGCTACCTCATTCCCGAGTGGCTCATCGCCGTCATCGTCATCAGCCTTGCGTCCTTCCTCTTCATCATTATCTTTGGCATCGCAGTGGTGAGTTTTGTGTACTGATGAATCAGTGAATCTTTGGCATCGCAGTGGTGAGTCTTGTGTACTGATGAATCAGTGAATCTTTGGCATCGCAGTGGAGAGTCTTTGGTACCGCGGTGATAAACCATTTGCTTCTCTGTGGAGGCCTGTAGCAACATTGAGGTGAACGACATCCTAGTTGTGTTTCTTCAACTCCCAGTAGTTCTCTGATCCATTTTGCTCCAATTAATTTTTCAAAATTGATAAAATTTATGATTTAGTTTCAGTTATCGAATGATCCTTCGATACAAACCCCAGACACGCGCAGAGCTGATTTTTTTCAGTCTTGTTTGTTGGAGAGCCACTGACAGTATTTAATTAGATAAAATTTTAATTTTATCAGGGCTTGAGAGGAACAGGAGGAACAGGAGGAACTAATTTCTGCTTACTCAAACATTTGAAAATTAAATTCTGAATCACTTAGCATGACGCCATTGGTGCTGTGCAGATGAATTCGACTTGAACGCTTCTTTCTTGTTCTTGTTTCAGTATTCAATTATTCGTAAACAGGGTTGATGTCGAAGTTACTGTGTAGCTACATTTTTATCTAAAACAAAAAACACGAAACATGAGCTCTCGTTTTTTCTCCACTATTGTTCTACTCCAAACTAGAGCGAGAGTGAAAGTATTTACTTAGTTACTTTCGCGGTCACAGTGTGTCTTAAATAGAAGAAAAGTGTTCGAACATATGAAAACAGGTAACATCCATTACTCGTTGCAGCTGGTGGGTCGTGCACGAGTGCGCAGGCGCAACGTCCCCCTAACGGAGGAAGTGCTCAATAAGCTGAACGCCAACCAGCTGCCGGTGGACAACTATCATCATGACGCAGTGTACGACATGGAGGCCATTTGGAACGAAAAACTCGCCGACAGGAACATGAAGGTATGATTGTATTGATTGTATTGCATAAGCATGGAGGTAATGGAGCGTAATTGTACAAAAATAGAAGTTTGAAGCTGAATATCGTAACGTAAAAAAATGAAATGCTATTGCGGAAGCTTAGCTACATGATGCTTGCTTGTGCAACGTCAACAAAAGAAGAGCGATCGTGGGAATGAAAAGCATGAGTGATTATATATGACTAGGCCTACATTATTCTTTTTACTTGCAAAAATTATGTGTGGAACGTGATAGTAGAACAGTTATGTGTGTAGTTATGAAGCGTGATTGTAGAAAATGTATTCAGAAATAAAGTTATAAGTTTTATATGTTTATTTCAAACAATTTCAAGTACGGTTGAAACCTGTATACTCGATAGCATTTTATCGTATTTCTGACATTTATTATTTATTCCGATATTTCTGACATTGCAGTGTTATAAGTTAGAAAGAAAATATTCATGTGTTGTTGAAGGATTGTACTAAATAATGGTGTTGCTGTTTACAGCCTCCTTCGAGCCGGGGCCTAGGCTACAATCCGAACTACAACATCAACATCTACGACTCGTGGCGTACGGATTGGTCGGGACCCTATGGATCGTCCGCAACGTACGCCAAGCGCAGACCTGAAGCTAACTTCTGACATGAGGAATCTGCCTCGCCGCCACGGGGCAGGTATGATGGGCCTGATGATTTCTAAGTCCTCAGCTAATTGAAATCAAATGTTTAAGCGGAATGAGATGGGACCTCATCCAGGAAAATCGTGATATCTGTTTGTGCATGCTTATGAAATAGAATACGCCGAAGATATTCGTTATAAAACGCAAAAAGAAAAAGAACAAATTGATGAATATTATGTGATGATTTTTTCATAGAGGAGCAAAATTAAGCAAACCAAAAAAATATATGTTTCTTTTCAACAGATTTTAATCTGTTGAATTATAATAAATTATAATTTTCTTTATAATAATTTCTCAAGTATAGTCAAAATGACTTTCATCTGAAAAAGTTGCACACGGAACTAGAAAAATTCATCACTAATTATTAGCTAATTATCAATTTACCCCTTTTTATATTTATTAACCTTCCGTCAGGCGCAAGTTTGCAAGTGCTTAGTAGAATTAAAGTACCTGTGCTTATTAGATCAGTTGCACCCGACGGAAGGTTAGTTCATGTTGATGATCTATACGTCAAGACCACAACGCAACGCAGAGACTTGCTAGTAATTTGCTCGCTGTCCCCTCAACCTGCCACCAGAAGCGTGGGTCTGGGAATGCACTTCATTTATGTTGCTCGTGAGGAAACAGTTCTGCTTGTTATTCTACTAGTATCCTTCTAGTTATCAAAGGTTATTGTAATAAGGTTATGGTAAATTAACTATGCTTTGCACTTTGATTAATCTACAAGGAAAAGCAATATTTACCATGATATAGTAAGAGCAACAAATTTTGGAGCTGAGATTTACGATTGAGAGAAAGTCTTATTTTATGAATTGGTAATTCTTTTATTATACGCTGCGATTTGTGCTCTAGATCTGCTGTCCTTGGGAAAGACTATTATGCCCCCTTTTTCCTTCTCGAAGACAGTGTTTTCTGATGAAAGATGACGACGTCAATGGAAAAATGTTTCAATTTTATGATATAAATATTTTTGCATACTAGTATCTACTTAAATATTCTCTATCTTTAGAAGTTGCGATTGAAAATAACAAGACTACAAAAAAGTTTATTTCCTAGCTACAAAGAGTGAGGTATGACAGAACTGATAAAAAAAAGTCGACAAGAAGCCACTCATCAGCTAACACTGTCTACGCTAAATTCGAACAGGCAGTTGCAGCATTTAAAAGAAGGATCGCTCGTTTAGCAGACGCTATGCAGCGCGCAATACCAAACTTGCTTCCGTCCCTCTTTGTAGCACCTCTTGTTCTCCGTTTGTTAGACGGAGCATATTTTTGGATACCAGTGTACAGCGAGACCCTGTTGTCTCTTGTGAAGCCCTTTGACATGTCAGACTCGTTGGAGTCACATCATTTTGTACATAGTCGTGTTTAATTGTAAATCACATGATCGTTGCCCTGTCACATGACATTGACAATTTTTATGCTTGTAGACGTAGACCAAACCGTTTGTTAATCTTCAAATTCTTCTAACAATTGGTACAGAGAAATCGCCTTGCAGTCCATGAAGCTTTAATTGTACGCTTAAACACAGCTTCAAAACTTTGTTTTGAAGAGCTTGTTTCAATCGTTATGACATCACTGCCGTGTAATCGTCACGTACGGGCCGCAGCAGCGGCGAGGTGTTGTGTCGGTCATGGTGTGGGTCTCGATTAGAGATGTCGATGAATAATTTTTCGCATTTTTGTACCAGCGTCGTATTAGTGTCTGCGGAAGCAACGGCATCTACCAATGTCAGTTGCTTTCTTTTGTCACGGTATCAGGTGTGGCAATCAAACCAGTTTCTGTAGTTTTTCCATTTGTTGATCTGTAATACTCAAAAAAGGGGTTCCAGCGGTCAACTGGTGAGTTAGCAGCTCGGGCACTACGAACCTGTGGTTCGTCTGCTTCTGTATGACCGATTAGGCGGCTTTCTTGTTTACACTTTTACTTCTTCTTTCTTATGGCAAGGGTGACTCGTGCATCGAGCAAGTTACTTCTAGAACGAACGTTTCTGATCTTCCACCTGTCTACTCCTTTATCTTACATTTCGTATTATTAAGATGCTTTTGTTGTCGGTGCTGGACCGCGTGTCTCCACTACAGAGAATTCCTTTACACTCTATTCTTAAAATGTGCTAAAAGGTATTTTCCCAAAGTTTTTAAATTTTCTTGAAAACCCTTAACAGCATTACGAACTTTTTCGCTTAGATACAATTAATTATCAATAATAATATATACATATTTCAGAAATATATTCAGCTGTGCAATATTAATGGATCATTTTTTTCAAATCGAGGTGTGGGTAATGTAACTCCAGGATACCTGGAGCTATTCGTGTCGAATATTCAGTCTTTTTATAAACTTAGATTTGCAGAGTAATTGGCATGTAATGTTCTTGACGAGAACGGCTTCACTTGCTAGCATTTAACCATAGACACAAACAAGACCACCGCACCACACAGGTACTACTTCTCACGGTATCTGCCCACAGCCTGAATTTGTCTCTTGAATTGTTGAAAAAATTATTGAAGGAACGATTTTTTTTGTGTTAGAACTAAGACTCTCAGTCATATATTATGTAGTATATCATAAGTTAAGCATTTAGGTAAGAATACCAGAATTCTCTCTTTACAGTTCAGAAAATGAAGAATACAGTGGTGTTACCTACGAGCCAAATGCTGCTACGGGATTATTATTATTATTGCACCCTGTAAGCAATCATTGAACAGCAATTGCGTCCTATAATTCTGTACTAAATTATCTGGTGCGCAAGCACACGTCTCTTGCACAAAATCTTAGTTTTATCCACTATTGTGATTGTGCACCTATTGAATTTCATTGAACGTTTTGATTTCATTGTGTACTAAGGCTTGCAACGTGTTCTAATTTTTAGGTTGAGGCATTGTGGGACGAGTTATATCTTGGCTTAAAACGCTGCTTTTTGGTTCGCATTCATCGAGTGGGTAATTGTTTTTACTACAAAATGTGTGCTTTATTGAATCACCATTGTGATTCTAACGCCCAACACTAGGAATATCTATTAGATAAATTATCACAACCCTCCGGCTTCTATATTTCGCTTAATCTGTTTTTTTAAGAGTATTCCGCTATTATTCATCATTTTATTCATGCCACTGAAAAAACATGGAGTGGTTGTGGGGCGAAACTCTATAATGAATTACTTATTCTATGGCGAAAACTTTCTTGCTGTGAAATTTCAGGTATAAAGTATTAATGTTCGTTCGTCGTAGATTTCATTTGTGAAAGAAGAAAATGCTGAAAGAAATTAGGTTTAACCCATGCAACTTCAACAATTTCCAACGTACCTAAATTGTTATCTACTAGAAATTTTTAAATATGTACTCAGTAGGGTAGCTGGATATCGATACCGTCCCAATGCCAAAATAATATCCACGGGACAATCACAAGTAAGTTGCATGTGCGTAGCCTTGCAGTCTTGGACTAGACGCACAAAAATGCAGTTTTAATAAGCTCAAAACCTGCTGATGAATTGCAGCTAAAATTATCGAGACGAACTATTTTGTATATTTGTAAAATGACTTCTTCTCTTGCTAGGAGACGTGAATAAACTTTTCAACGTAACACCTGATTATTTACCTACTAGATAGTTCCCGTGGAAATTCCACGGTTTAGAAGATAAATGGATCGAAGATTTACCACGACTTATTGAGTTTCAAATGAATACGTTCCATGCATATTTACAGAACTTCCATTCTGTATCTTATCTACCTATAACATGGTCGTGTAGGAGAAGGCCGCTAACAACGGAAAAACATGGCGTATTTTTTTTTAGTAATCAGGCTTCTTGGATATCCACAATACAATGCTTATAATACATGTAAACCCGTTCTTATTTCAGTTCAAAATTGTAAATGACTTCTTATGGAAGAAGGAAGGTTAGAAAGTTACTCTCAGAATTTCACCAAAATTTTGACTTCTCAATTTTTTGCAACACTTTCATAACAATTTGAAGGCATACGATAATCCCTACCCCTTTGCTAATGATAAATGATTTAATAATCTCTCTATGGTAGTGACTTGAAGCTTGCGACTTTAAATTCGCTAAAAACTAAGATTAAGTTATTACGGAAGAAAATTGGCACAGATACCCTTGTGTCTATCACTACCATTAGACTCTGGCAACCATTCATAGCTTGAAAAACAGTAAAGGTGGGTCGCTAAAGCCGCATAGTGATCATTTTAAACCATTTAAAACAATATTAGTCAAATGCAAGAATGGGCCTAAGGCCTTTTTTGATAGCCTAAGCACAACTACAGCCTGAAACCATTAATGGTAAATTTATTTCAGCCGACAGACAGAAATCACTCTGAGAGGCAAAGATATTTGAAAAAACTATGAAGTCAACTATAAGTTAGCCCTGCCAAAATGACACGTTGAACAGTGATGTCATATAATTATGACATAGGAAGGAAGAGTGACTTTGTATAGGAACTTGCAATGTCATTCAATAGAAAACTGCACGATGCTGTTTGCAGAAAACTCAACCCAAAGTGACAAGGATGCGTCCACCTCAAGCGAAGATAGTAGTGTCTGCATACGACGTGATCTCGATGTTGCCAAGAAGGAACTCCGCCGACGTCTCCTCTCTAGCCTGGAAAAGCAGGATTTGCGTGGAAGTGTCTATGCTGCCCAGGATGAATCCGTTATCTGAAAACACGCCCGCCACGTCTGTCTCCAAGAACACGAACAACGCAACTTGGTCCGTCGAGATGGTCACGGTGTACACCCCATCCACAGATGGGCCCCAGACGTCAGTCACCTGTTGTATGTGTACGAGATTCAGTGTATTGATGATGAAAGTTTCATTTTTCGAGTAAATCCGAACACTTATCGAAATCAGCAGCTCTTACCTGAATAATGAAGGAAACAGAAATTTCAGGTCTCTGATATCAAAATTATCATGAGCTATGTAATTCGCACTTCACTCAGTTGTTAATGGTATGAGGAATTTTGGATATCGTTGGATATATTCTTTATCTTACGCTGACAATGGCCAACACGTCTACACGGCCCTCACGAAATATTTTGAATAAGTGTTCTCTGATTCACAGGAGCACAAACTTATTTTCAAGTGACTCGTTCACAGACACTCCTAGCGTGTGGTCAGTTTATGACCTATTTAGTTGTATTTTCTCTGCTGGGTATTTTATTCTGTAATTTGGACACTCTCCTCTATACTATTTTATTGGGTTTTTATACGTTTTCTTCGCAAACAAACGAAACTTTCAGAGTACAATTAGTTTGAAATTAGCTAGTATTTTGAAAACAAGTTTCTCTAATGACCTGGTAGCTTTTTCCCTTTTCACCTCCACTATCTTCAATTTTTTAAATTTATCAACGGGAAGTAATAATGGTATTTTCAAATATAATCAACAAATCAAAATAATCAACTAATCTCCCCTTCTTTTTCTCTCAACATAACCCCTACCTCTCTACAGATACATTTCTGCACAATTTATAGGTCGTTGTATCCATCTGAAGCATAGTAAAGTTTTCAGAGCTGGTCCATGACGACTGCAGAAATTCTCGTTGCTTACCTGTACTTGAGCCGGGGAAAGATTAGCATCCTTGGGCTCGCCTAACAAGACGAAGGTGTCTGGGACCACTAGGTTGTAGTCCTGGGCAGAGGCAGAGAAGGTGAGGAAGCATGAATCCTGCAGTGAGTGCGTGAGGCTCGTGCACACAGTCTCCCACATGAGGTCATCATTCAGGTCCACAGTCGCTACCACCGACGCGTCCAGGGCTTGCTGGAAGTCATAGATTTTACAAAGTGATAATTTTTTCCCTGAATTATTCTAGGTGATGATTTCGAGCCCTTTCTGGCAGATTTCAAAATTTAGATTTTAAGTGCCAAAGTTCGACTAGAAATTCCACGTTTGAATACTTACCGAATGCTACCATGAAGATAGAAATTAAAAATGAACTTTTTCATGTTCATTAACATAACTTAACACAAATTAACGCGTATACAATTTCGAACTGAACTACTTTGAGTGATGATGACGTAAAATTTATAAATAAAATAATAATAAGTTTTACGACAACCCAGGCTCTGAACTTCCTTCCAGTTAAAATTGTCATAACCTGAAACCAGCTACCCAAAAATATCGTTTCTGCTTGAACTCATTCAAAAATCGTCTCGACAAATATTGAATTATAAACCCCCAGTTCTATAAAGTACTGATTCCAAGATTGTGGATTGTCCAAGACTGAAATGCCTGCAACTGATCAAGGCGTGTACACATGATTGTAATGTTTGTGTGTGATTCATGTCTTTATGTTAGATGGCATAGGATTAGGGTAGCAACCCAAGAATAGACCAAACGACTCGTTCCTGTTGCCATATTCTGTTGTATCATGCACATAAATAGTCAAATCAAGTTGGCACGTGCTAAATTTTAAGCCTGTCTCATAAGCTGAAGAACAAGCATCACTCACGAAGCTGAGATCCGTGATTTGTAGCGTGAAGTCAGGCTGCATGATGTCGTAGGGCTGGACGGTCACAGTGAGGGTTATGTCGTTTGCAGAATACGGTAGATCATTCACGAAAGATACATTCACCTGATAAGAAAACGGGAAAAATGTTCTTTATCATCGGGGATAAATTTACGAGGTCATACAGAAGGGAAAGAGCTGCAAAATGATACATGCATGCTTGAAAGTTTGGAAACGGCAACGACTGTTGCATCGTATTGAGAAAATTTATGAACATCGGGAATCTTAAAATGTAAAAACTTCAGAAGAAAAAGACAATTAAGATCTCAATTGAGTTGAAGAGGTTAGAGAAGTCCAGTAGCAAGCTCTAAATGCTGTTATACAAAGCTTGAGAATCTCGAGTATTTATTTTTTCCGTATTTGTCACGTTAGCTCAAGTTTTTAAATTTCGAAGAAGAATACTGAAGATGAAAAAAGTTCAGGTTTCATATAAATATCTAACCCACTAATGAGATTTAGAGCTAGAAATCGAACAGTAAAAGTAACTGCGGCATGTGACAACATTTCGCATAACGTATCGACATTGAAGGCTCTATATTATTGCAACTGAAATAGATCTTAAAAAACATGATGAGAGACCCATATACAGTTTGCACTCATAATTAGAGTTAGGATTACACCATTGTAGGGTATTTATAAAGGTTACGTAAGCAATTTATCGTGCTGCTCCTACATATTGGGAGAAATGAATTCTTGTGTACTATATCACAAGACTACTTATCTATAGCAGCTGGTGTGAGAGGTTCGTATGAATGTATATGGTAATTGTTGTCGTCACATTGTGCTTAGTAATTTAATTTATAGTTAAGTATACAAGTGGGGCCATGCTCATGACTTATGTTCTGAAGGAGCAGATTGTCTATCATCGCATTTTGATGGAGAGAATACACCCCAGCAGAGCTTGTACTGCAGCCTAAGCTCCTGTTCGTCACGAGGCTCGTCCTTTGTCAATTTTGCTTAGAACTGTTAACCTCACAGTTCTCTGTTTTATTCCAGCGGAGCCCAAGTTAGGTATTTGATGGTGTTCAGTAAATTTGTGATGTTAGACGCTGCCCTCATCCCTCTCCTGGCCTGTGTGTCAGGCGCTAGTGCATCCTGATACTCTGACAGTAGGTGTTAGCGATTGGAATTGAGAAAAATAATATTCCAATAATTTTTGATCCACGGATTGCATACATGTAACTGAAAATCAGGCAATATAAGCACATAGTGTAGTTCCCACTAGGAAGCACTAGGCACTAGCAGCTGTATGCCTTTGATCACAAATCATTGATCAGCATTTCCTACTATCGACTACAACTCATGTGAAAAAAGTTCTCCACTGTAACATTTTGAGGACAAATAGTAGATTGAACTAATTAAAGTTCACCACCATTAACGTTAGCATTGTGTTTTACGAATATTTCTAACACAAACAAGTACACCGAGAACATAGGAGATGTCAGTCATTACTAACCGTAGTACCATCAACTATCGGGGAAATGATCATGGGTGCAAAAAATTTCTTGCAGTAGTAATGCAGCATCTTCCAGCGACCACCGAACTCTGTCGACAAAGAACTATTAGTATCTTATACGTATATGCTGTATGTCTAATGTAGACCGTCTAACTCAGGGGTTCTCAACCTTTCTCTGAACCTTGTACTCCTTTAGTATTTCAACAGATGAGCATGTACCCCTGAATTTTTATGACAGAAAGGTAAGTAGAACAATAAAATTCCACTGAATTTTAAATAGAACCTTTCAGTTTTAGGAACTCTGAACTAACATTAAATTTACCTCTTTAGATAAGCAAATGTAGCCCTAGGAGTACATGAACCCCAGGTTGTGAACCCCTGGTCTAACTATGCGCACTTCTCTTGACGTGCCTATTAACAATGGAGCACTGAACATGGGTATAGACGTCACTAGCCTCGGGCAAACTATACCCGTGTTCAGTGCTCTTGGGTTAATGCATATGAATGAAGCAGAAACGATGAATCCTAGCACATTTCACACAGAGTTCGGTATTCCTGAAATTAACAAACTGGATTCAAATAACGTTTTAGACCCAAATAGACCACAGCATATGAAACTTTAGCATGTCTCAAATGAGTATCTCAAAGATAACATTTGGGGGAAACATGGCTGGACATATACATTCCCCCAGCCACGTGGACACTCTTCTAATAACTGTCCATCGTACATACTACTGTTGCAAATAGGTACAAAAAACCTACATGCTTATACAGCAATGGCAGATGATGAAAATGGTCATTCGAGAGGTCTGGAACACATGTATTTTATATAACCCAAGTTTAAAAATGGAAGAGATATTAAAGTGCATCTTGATTGAAATTATGGCTGGTCGCTAAACAGACAGTAGATTTCGTGGAAACTTAACGTAGAAAGACTACAATGTTGAAAACTATTTATGATCAATAAATTTCAACACTGTTGACTATGACAATGTTATTAATCAACAGAGCATAACGAATTCATCAATCCGGCATTCGTGACATTTCACTTGAGCTAAGTTATCCTAAACAATCTCACCAATAGAGGCCCAGCTGGCCCCGGCCCAGATGTCGTTGAGTTGCCAGTAGAGAGCCCCTGAGTTGTAGCCCTGGCCATCATCGTTGAGCGTGGTCATGATACGTCGGTATGCCTCGCTCTCCGTCCGCACTGCCATCGCCTGGTTGACCTGTGTCCAACACAACGTCACGTTACAGTGTCAATGTCCGGGATAGAAGGAGCGCATTACTACCATCCATTAGTTGATCTGCATCCTAACAGAACAGGTAGGTTCGTGCTGCAGAAAATGTAAAGAAGGACAACTTCTAGCATTGAATGCGGTTAAATCATATCACAGTCCCTGCATTAAGTTCATTCCCAGTCATAAATTTGAGTATTTGTTAGAGGCAGGCTACAAAGTAAGGTATTTGAGGTTCCACACAGGCTCTGTTAAGCTCTAAAACGTATGACTGACATTATATCATGGGGCACTCAGTTCAACTCTTGTGAAAACAATCACTGGACTGTATCAGTGTTTTATGCGAGATGAAATATGCTCGTAACACTGAAATAACATGTTGTTTGGTGTACAGTTCGCTGTTCAACACTGATCTTCAAACAGGATAATTCGCTCCATGGGCTATCACTTCACCCATTCTTGAAACACTTGCAGGGCTTATGTATGCGTAGGTGTGTACCAGCAAGGTCTTATGTAATGTGTGTATGTGTTTGCTGAATGATCACGTCAGCTACAGCGAATAGATCGAAATGACTTTGCCAATATGTGTTACAATTATCTTGATTCGAATATAATATAGGTGTTTCATCTTAAAAAAAACAGTTCAGAGTTTTGAAATGTGGCACATGAATAAATATTGTTCAGGCCTGAGTTTTAAAGTGCACCAAGTTTTTTAACTTTAATTTCCAGTTCTCCGTAGATGCCTGTTTCTCTTCTAAAAAGCAAATTTTTAGGAGAATATTCTTCTGAAAGTTACACATCACAGGTCGATAGCGATAAAGTCACTTCATGATACACTAGTGTTTATGACGTACACAGAAAAAATCAACACTTTATTTTTCAATGCATTATGCATTGAAAAATCCAAATTTTTAGCAGGGATGGAGAGGCAAAGCAAGGGCAGCAGCAAGATGGCTCTCTCATAGTTATGACTTATCAAACTGAAGCCCACTGGTGCCTCGATCTAAGCTATTTCAAGTTGCATCATGACAATTTCTCACCTGTGTGAGGTAGAGGTAGCGTTTGAAGGCCAGCTCGCCATCGCCTGCATCAGGCACGACCATGTGGCTGCTGATCTGCTCCTGAATCTCGGCTTGTCCATTGGGGTGGTGCTGTCTGTGGTCCAACATGTCCGAGTCTATCGTCCAGTCCTCCGAGGATGTTTGCTGCGACATAGTTCTGGCGACCGTGGAAAAATAAACTCGTGTAAATCAATCTTCAGAAACCAGGCTCTGAGGAATATAACAATTATGCATGCGCTCGCGTCCGCATATGCAGTAAGTCTCAAATTCGAATTATACTACCTCTGGTCGGAATTATACTACCTCTGGTCGGAATTATACTACCTCTGGTCGGAATTATACTATTTCTGGTCGGAATTATACTACCTCTGGTCGGAATTATACTATTTTTGGTCGGAATTATACTACCTCTGGTCGGAATTATACTATTTCTGGTCGGAATTATACTACCTCTGGTCGGAATTATACTATTTCTGGTCGGAATTATACTATTTCTGGTCGGAATTATACTACCTCTGGTCGGAATTATACTATTTCTGGTCGGAATTATACTATTTCTGGTCGGAATTATACTACCTCTGGTCGGAATTATACTACCTCTGGTCGGAATTATACTACCTCTGCTCGGAATTATGCTGCCTCTGCTCGGAAACAGGGCAGAGGGAAGAAAGTTAACAATTTTACTCACAGATTATACATTCCACGTTGTTCATGATTTTTTTCAAGTATATGAAACAAAAATCGAGAATTAACTTAATTGAAAAAAAAATTTCATGGAAAGATTTTCATTTAAATTTATGCACTCTTTAAAAACGATCTCAAATCTTTCTAGCACAGCTTGCAAGATGGCTGTGCGTTCTTATTTAATTCGTGCTGTTTACGCAATTGATTACCTATAAGTGTTTTCTTTTTTCTTTTTTCTTTTTTAGTTTCCTGTTACAGCATGCAGTCTTCAAAAATTCTTCAAAATCATTTCGTAGAAACGATTGTGTCATTCGTTATTTAAGAGCAAGTGAATGAAAGCAGTTTATGCACTAGATTTAGTACACACGGGACTAACTTTCATCCCATAATGAAAATAAATCGTCTCAAGATCACTAAAGGTCGGTAGGCCTTCCTGACTGTATACCAAATGTTCCTGACCAGAGGAAGTATTAAGCAATAAATTTAAACTCGCACTAAAATTTGTCATTCAATTTCAATCAACCTTTCTTATCGCATTCTAATAAAACCAAAAGCCCAAAATATTTAATTTTAATAACATTTGACCGAATTAAAGCCTACAGCAGTTACCTGCACGAACAAGTTAAACATCCACGGAATTGAATTTTGCACATCTCGTTTTTCTCACCAAATTAACCACAATCGAACCTATCCCGATTGCTTGTACTAAATAATTTTCAAGCTATGTAACGAGTAGAGCAAGCACCTGAATGAAGGCCAGGATTGATAGCCATACTCCGACGCAAAGCGGTTGTAGGGGAAGGTAGCGTGGCTCCAGCCGTCACCGATGTAGTTGTAGTAGTGGACTGGGGCGGGATGTGGACAAAAACGCAATGCTATCAGTAACTCATTGATGACAGCAAGACTTATTCTGTTGGCAGCAATCCCTCATTAAGTGATCCCTGCATAACTCAGTCGGGAGGAGGAGGGACTGAGTTATATGACCTGAGTCATCTTCTTTTGTACCGAAAGTCATGTAATAGTTGTACATCGTACGATAAACAATACTTATGTATGTATAGCGAGTCATATTATCATTGAGTACCACGAGTCATATATATATGTGCAGCGCGAGTCATATTTACGTGTTTCGCAAGTCCTATAGCTATGGTGCACAAAGCGACATATGACAGTTTAGTATCTTGAGTCGTATAAT
>VCRD01001338.1:102995-144270 GCA_006783055.1 Trinorchestia longiramus
GTGCATGATTAAGGTGTCTACTCTACACACGTACAGTCGACATGGAACTTGTGTGACAACACAAGAATGAACGAAACAGCTCGTTTCTAGTGCAATATTCTATTTATTCTATAAGCTGTGCTAGTTTATTACAGATCAATGCAAGCAATACAAGCCTGATCAGTTTTTTTTTTGTATCTGGAAGGATGCATTTTATCCTTAGTTAGTGAGCCACTTTGGTAACAGACACTACCTGTGCTATATTCAGACCTTAATTGACAGATTTGTGTCTCGCTATGCGACATTGTCTTCTCACGCAGTAGCGTTAAAAGTTCTAGCGTTGTCTCAACACTTGTTCAGGCGGGTGGAACGGAGGAGCCAAGAGTTCTTTTTGTTTCTTAGAGACTACTTTCTCATAAAAAAAACACGATGCCAAACAAGCATAAAATGCTAAAGCATTGTCTTATGCTCACAGCAACTGATAGCATGTTACAGGGTTGGAATCAGTCTTGATTATTTAGTTAAGAGAGGCAAGTATCTACAATGCAAATTTACCGGACCAACACTTTGCATAGTAGAAAACAGCCGAAAGAAGTCCAATCTTAACCCTTTGAACAAAGAATAAATTTACTGGCAAAATTTGTCAATAGATTAAAGAACACTATTACATTCGCACTGTCATTTTCTTCAGAATGAGAAAAGTGAAGATAAGCTTATATGTTTTCACAGATATTTTTTAATGACACTAAGAAACCTTTAACATTCGCTAAGGTATAATGGGGTTAATTTAATTTTTTACAAGAACACAACATAAATTGTGATAATAAATTTCAAAAATCGATTGCTAATTATGATTATTATAATACTATGCGAGTGCAGCAGATGAACAAGATCAGAACCCTACAGACAAGTGCACTCACTGTCACCGTAGCGCGTGTCACCAGGATTCTCAGCGATATACCCCTCTTCTATGCTCTCGGGGCCGTTACTGGGAGACGATACGAGTACGCTGCGGGCAGGGTCAAACTCCATCAGACTGGGTATAATGGTGTCCACGTACAGCGTGATGTAGTCCGCCTTGTACAGCTCGAAGTCAGAGTTAGTTCCATACCTGCAGTAAAAGACAAACAGAACTTCGGTATTCACTATTTCTCTTTAAATGAGATGGTTTTCACCATCTCATTTGACAGTCAAAAGCGATATGGTGGTCACAGAATAAGATCAAAGAATATTGTCACTAGTATAAGAGGTGAGATTGCAAAGTTTTAAAACTAATGTAGCCACTGCTCGATAGGGAGGGCTAGGTTTATCCGCTAGTGTGGTAGGGAAGATTGTTTTCTTCAAACGTTGTGAAATAATCACCGCGATATCTGCGATCAGGACCGAGTGCCATCTGATGGAGGGAGACGTGATTTCGGTTCTCATCGGACGATTGATTTCGTACGATGGACGAAAAACACGCTACACGAGTTTGTGTCAAATTTGGTTTTAAAATCAGGATGTCAACTGGTGAGACGTAAAATTTTGAACACGGCTTATACGAATAAACGTCTGATCTAATTATATATTTTCATCTAGTTTAACAGTTTTAAAGATGGCCGTGAATCATAGATGGCCCTCTGTCCACAACACTACGAAATTTCAAGATTGAATGCGCTCTGACCCTAGACTTCAAATTAAGGAGACGGAAGATGAACTAAATTCGTGTTTCTACTCAATTCAGTTAATTGTGAGTCAAAATTTGAACACACGTGGAATGTCCGCTAACTTCATCACGACATTGTTGTTTGACATGTAAAAAAAACATGGACTCAAAGTATGTCAATAATTGATTCATCAGGATGAATGGGACCCAGATTTATCAATGGGGTAATTACAGACAATGAGACGTAAAATCATGGATATGACCCATAGACGAAGAAACAATCATTGCAATGGAAGAATCCAAATTGGCCACGACCAAATAAAGGACACCAAAGTCGATTGAGTTTGAAGACAACGTTAGTGACCTTTTCAAATTTAATGGCATCTTGCATCCTGAATTTGCCCCTAAATGTCAAAATGAAAAACAATAAATACCATGCAACTGTTCTTCAAAGTCAGCGTGAAAATACACTCAAGAGAAAGGCTGGACTCGAGCGAGCCAAGAATTGAGGTCTCAATCACGGCAACACACCAGGTCATTATGCGTTCGCGATCACGGACATGTTTGACTTAATTCCTAACTCTTGTTAGGAACCTAACCCTTATATTCACCTGATATAGCTCCCACCGACTTTAACCCCTTTCCCTGTATTGAAACTTGCGATTAAATGAAGCCGATTTGCCTCGATTGAAGGGATGTAGGCAAACACGGAGGGGTTCTTAACACCCGTAAGAAAGTAAATTTCAAAAAATACTTCTACAAATGGAAACGTGCTTGTAACCGGCACGTTCAACTTCTGAATCTGATTAATCCTACAAGAGCATCCGATGTATCATTAATGCTGCTTCTGATTGAAACGTAAACTTTGAGCAGATATTGAGAATAAATTAGAACAGCAATGCCCTCACCAGTTACCTCGAAGCGCGCCCTCGTTTTCATTGTTGGAGATGTAAAGTAAGACGGAGGGGTGGAGGTTGAGGCGCTTGGCCTGGGTGGCCACTTCTTCCCGTACCGTCTGCAGGAACCAGTCGCTGGTCGGGTACATGCTGCACGCAAACATCATGTCTTGCCACACCACGATGCCAAGCTCATCCGCGATCTGGAAAATCCTCGACTATTAACATAGACTCTTTGATTTGAAATTTCTAACTTTCGCACTAATCTTCTGATTGAAACTTATGAAAAATTCGGCAGATAGGTAGGGTGTTAAGGAATTAAGTCAATTTTCAATGTTAAAATGTTTTCGCTAAATGTATCATAAGGCCAGAGAGATGATGGGAGATAAAACGTCTTTGTCGAACAGAGGAAGAGGAGCGTGAGACGTTGCTTTGAGAGTACACGAGCAATACAGAAAATACCGCTGCATATAAATTTTCGCTATTTATTCAGAGACTCCATGACTCATAAGAAATTAAGAATGACTCAAATTTTTCCCTTACGTTACCTCAGTAAACTTAGCTTAGGATCCAGTGGAGTGTGAAAGAAGAATTGTATTTTACCCTAAAAATGGAACTGTTTTAGTCCTACTATATGAACATCTACTAAGTGTCCCACCATTAGGGATCCAAAAAAACTAACGTAAATCAAACTGGTGCTAGCTTCTAAAATAAGTGTTATGTATAAAATGTGTATTTGATGAAGTGTATCGTGGTGTGTAGCTTTAGTGTTGCTTGTGTTGCTATTTCTACGCGTGTGTTTTGGGCTTGTTGTTATCAGTCTTCTTGTCTTCGTTTTACGATGCTTTATTTGCATGGACAATCAGTGCAGTGTTTTCTATGAACCGTTGAGGTTCTATTTGAATATGTTAGTGCATTGTTGATAGTAATTTACTGAGAGGAGTTACAGAGTAATGCTGTGTTCGTACGCTGCGTTCATGTGAGGAGTGATTTTCAGAAAACTAGTGACGGATAATTTCAGTGTTGTATTTATGAAATCCCCAGTTGAATCAGTTGAATGCTCTAAGTGGATAACTTCAAAACGTTGTGGAGAGTGGTGAGGTAATTCATGTAGGCGGTAGAAGTAATACATGAACCATTCACTATTTGTGTAAAAATGGTTAAAATGCAATTAGTGAAGTTTGAGTGAAAGGATACGAAAGGTGATGGTGAGGAGGTACAGTATTTGAAGGAAGCAAGTGAATGGTGAGGAAAGAGCTGGCGACTCAAATAGCCGACTCACCCCAGTGCTGGCCTCTATCCTTCGAACTTGGAGGACGGTTTGTGTGACTGTTTTGTACGTATTGCAAATGTGGTATGTACGAATATAGAGCCATACACAGATTTCACAAAAAGTATTTCCACAGATACAGATTAGTGGAAGGAAAAGTTTCCTTTACAGCCATGGAGGAGATGCCTCAAGGTCCATAACACCGACCTCAAAAATCTTACAGATTTATTTTTAACTTTTATTGTTCAAAGCATTTCAACAATAGAAAACGTTCTTTTTTTAAAGTAAATGATGTTCCTAGCAGTCGATGATGTCTTGAGAATACGAGTATAAGTGATAGTCAAGAGGAACGTACCAACGTGCAAATTTTACCCACATCGTAAAATTCGTCGACTTCGTAGATGCCGCCTCCCCAGATGCGGATGGCATTCTGATTGGCAGCGACGGCGTCTTCAAGCAGCTGGCGGATGTACGACGTAGTGACACGCTCGGGCAGTACATGTGCGGGGATCCAATTGCTGCCCCGCATGTAAATTGGCACTCCGTTGATGTACGTCCGGAAATGTCGACCTTGGATAAAAAAATTGATTAATATAATTTGCCTCAGGCTACACTTCAGATAATGCAAACATTTAATAACGTTCAAAAGAATATGCAATTGATAAAATTTTAAATTCAAATTATCTATCAAAATCTATGCCATACTTGCTCGACCATGCCTATATGAATAATATCGTAAAAAGTTCATATCTCGCAATTCTGGTCATAAATCCTTCTTTCGATCCCCTTTTGAAAGCCTTCTCTACAGTAGACCAATACATTCAAAAAGAGTTCAACTGTTAATGCCTACAGCATTTAAAGCTTCAACTCTAAAAATTGTGAAACACCCAGCCTTAATACAAAGAAGGACGATGACAGACTGGCTGAAAAATCATTAAATTTCAACCCTAAATGTGTAAGAAACGGTCAACAAAGGTGTCATCCAACATGGCTAAAAGAAAATATTCGACCAAGTGCAATCTAATACTCCAAAGAGCTCATGTGCTTTAAAACAACCTATGTCAGGGTTAGCAGAGTCAATGAAAGACTGGTCCACGAAGGCAGTTTTGAGGCCGATGCGAGCGACGCGGATCGCTGTCTCGGTGCTGTTCAAGGTACGACACTCCACTCGGAGCTGGTAGAGAGTTTGATTGCCAAACCCAACTGGCCACCAAGGCTCCACATCCTGGTTCAGCGAACGCAGTTAAGGAAGTATGAGGTTTCTTCACAAACTAAATTTAACATCACTCCACAAATAGAGAGCATTTGGTTACCGTCTAGGTAACCAAATGGAATAAATCAATGAACATGATTTTATCTCAAGGTTAAGAGAACGTTCCGTTCCTCAGTTTCAGTGTAGCATATTAAAATTGATCTCTTAAACTTCATCTTAACGTGTTTTTGAGCCACACATTGTACAGGATTTTGGGAAATTACTGGTGGTTCATAGATAATCGCGGTCAAAAACACCAGAGGTGTTCAGCAGCATCTGAAGAGTAAACCTTTATTTGGTCTTGTAAGGCAATCCTACAACGAGCATTCCCTGAAGTAACACAGTAATTAATGTAAAAAACAACGTAGGCATCAAAACAGCCTCTGTAACAACAGTAGCCTCACTTGAAGTTTTCTAATCGCTTTCTGCGATGGAATACTGAATTCCAAAAAAATATACTTATAGAACACAACACTAAACTTAATTGCACTGGACATTAATTCTCAATTTACCATTCGTTCACATAGGTACCAAAACAGTGACACAGTCCTCTGAAAAACATTTTACAGTGCATGAAGAACTTCATAAGCAAAACTACATAAGTAATACCGCTCACCTCGCCCAGGTAGGTCTTGATAGATTTAGTAACCAGATCAGTCCCCGCAGGCCCAAAAGTTTCGCTAGTAACACTGGTCACTGCGCCGTTCACGAACACTTCCACTTCACCTGATAGCTCAACAGTTGGGTCGGCGAGCACCACGTCCACCTGCGAGTTTATGTCCGTCAAAAATACTCCTCAGTTATCAGTGGGACAAATAAATAAAACTGGCAACAATATCAGCTGGGAAATTTGACTGTTTTAAAGAAAATAAAGATCTCAGTGGAAACCCTTAACAAGATTTGGTAGAACACTTAGAGGCTCGTGTATTCAAGACACTCATGACAGCAGAAACAAAGTTTAACACAATAAAATGAGAGTAACAAACTAACCTCATCCTCTTGTTCAATATTTTGACCTAAGAGTTCTCAAATCTTAAAATAGACCTGAATAATATGAGAAACACGGTGAACGATTTCGGTCAAAAAAACCCTCATACGCGTACATGCCATGCATCATCTTTTCAGTAGAAAATGATTTTGATAGTAAAAAATATTTTTGATAGTAAATCAATTAACGAATAACTGAACTAATATTTTCAGATGTCTTTAGTGAACAAAGATGACGTCGCTCGTGCACGATTCAACCTTACTGCACCTACTTACTGTCCCTACTTTTTTGAAAATCAAAGAAAGAGTAACTCGAGCTGTGTTAACCCAAATTTCTGGTAGCAATATGGCTTACCAATAAGAGCTTATATGACTTCTAATACTTTCACTCTAAACAATTGTTATTTTATTGATCAGGTTTCTTGTGATCAAAGTGCACTAGACCAGTGGTCCCAACCCCCCAGCCGGCCGCAAACCAGTCGAGGTGCATGGATCAAATAGTACCAGGCCGTACAAGAAATATTTATTTATTTCCATTTTGTTTACTGCAATGAATTTCTCTCGGGATTGTGCGACTTTCCGTAAACGAGAGGTTAGTCGGGCAAAGTCAATAGTTAGAAATTGGAATAAAGTATTAAGTGAAATTGATTTTAACGAACATCCTTCTCCTTTTATGACAATAAAAATTGAGTAATTGAAATGATAAATAAGCAACTGTTCGATTCATTCACTTCATTTCGCCTATTGATGAGCTGATACAATGATTCCAAACAAACTGAAGATTCAATAGTGTGCAATATGCACGGGCATCCAGAAACGCTGCTGACTTTTTTTATTTACAACCCTAGATTGTGGATATTCAGATCTAACTAACCAAACTTAACTCAATTCTCTTTAACTAATTAATATGCATAATTTGTCACGGTAGCTCACAACTTCAATAGGAATTGGTATACGTAACAAAATATAACTTTATAGATGCACGTTAACAGTTCCATGTAACAAGAAATACACTTTAACCAAGTCATTTAGAGCATAAGTCGTTTAGAGCATAAGTCGTTTAGAGCATAAGTATTGCGAGAAATAATGACTAATCAAATAAAATAAGAGTAAAACAGGTAACACTTATAACTCGGAAGTATGCAAGGAGTTAACATTAGAAGCAGTTGGTTTCTGTGGTTTGATACCATACAAAGAGGAGTGCATGCGTACGCTCACTTCCACCTGCCGACACTCACAACGACGTCCAGTTCCCATGAGGTCCTGAAACTTGGGTCAGGCACGGAAGGGAACGTCGCTAATGGAGTTGTCGTGACAGTCATGTCGCGGATGTACGTCGTGCTGAACCCAATGATCGTGAACGGTCTCCTGTTTAAAATAGAGTTATACAATACATGCAATTATTTTGAGCGATCAGACTGCAAAACTTTAGCAATGAGAGGCATAAAATAACAAAAGTGAAATAACAGCTGGGATGTAGAAGTATATTATTGATTTGTAAACACCTACTTTTCAAAATTGCAGCATAGAACGACTCACCAAATGCCCATGCTGGGGAAAGCTGGGCCCCAATCCCAAGAGAAAGAGGCCTGCATCTTACGGATGTGGTTAGCATGGCACTCCCCTCGGTACGTAGGGTCCACACACTCTGGTAACACGGGGTAGTCCACTGCCTGTTCCTCGTACGCCCGCCGCGACCATTCAACGGGCGACTGCAGCTCTATCTCCAGCATTACTTCACTGCTCTCCTGCGGACCAGCAAACACAATGCTGTACTTCCTGTGCATGAGTGTGCAATGCAAACTTCTGGAACGATCTCAACTTGAATTTCTTGTAATAAGTTGGGAAAAGTATAGGATCGACCCTAACATTTGTCACTTTAGTCATCTTATCAGAGTGCCCACACAGGGCCGTGCAGCATGCACATCACCTGACCTAGTGAGAGTGTCTTCTTGAGAAACCAACAACTTAATGGTTTCTTTGACTCGAACAATGCTGGTGATGTATTTGACAAATACCATCAACTACCGCAAAGTAGGTTTGAGACAATACATGTAACTGAGTTTACCTTTACGATATTGGTGATGTCGAAGAAGTACTTGACAAACATGTTGTTAGTCTGACCGACCAGTTCGCCATTGGCAAGCACCGAGGATATCGTGTCTATGCCCTCAAACTCCAGCGCTATCTTCTTCTCGGCCCGCAGAGCATCCGAAACTGAAAGGGACAGGCATATGGAAACCTGGAATGGATGAGGTACAGTAGCTCGCCCAAGTTTTTGTGATGATGTATTTTTGTAGTAACTTTTTACAAAAACAAATTTCCTTCAAGAACCCAATTGGTAACTTGTACCCCTTTTAAAGCTGTAGAAGACACAGTATGGAAAATTTTAACACTCTAACTGCAATTACCAAATTAGTGTATATACGAGTATAACAAAGTCCCGTGTACCAAATATGGCGCACATCGCAGTCAGTGTTAAATGTATAAATTATTTTAAAAGAATGCGGAAATATCAAACATTTCCTGAGAAAATATTTTGAAGCCGTTTTCAACATTTTACTAAAGTACATCACCTTAATGTTACTAAATACAACAATATTCAATATTTAGTTGTATACCTCTTCTCTTTAATGACTGCAGCACATCGTGGTATGGAATCAACAAGAGTTTCTAAAGTGGAGCTAAGATTTTCTGCCCACTACGATTGAAGAGCGTGAAGTTCTGCTTCAGAGAAATACTTCTGAGTCCCACCTTTTCTGCCAAGGCCGTCCAATAGATATTCAATTGGATTGATGTTAAGTGATTGGCTAGTTCAGTCCAAAATTTTAATTTTCTAAGCTGTAAACAAATTTTTCATGGTTTTGGAAGTGTGCTTAGGATCGTTATCCTGCTGAAGCATTCATCCACGCACCGACCGAGACATCTTTTTGCAAACACAAGGTAGCATATGATCTTATAAAATAATTTAATGAATATTTTAATCCATAATCTTATCGATGTGAACGTGGAGGCCGACACCCACATGATAGAAAACGCACCAGACCATTACCGATCCACCTCCTTCCTTCAACGTTGAATTTTGGGGGTACTGGGGATCCCCTCTAGTACCTGTCAGACGACGAATATCACGTCAGCCATTTCTTCTAAATAAATTGAATATGGATTCGCCGCTCCAAAAGACCTTCATCCAATGTATGGTTGTCCACGATTCGTGTTCCTAAACAAATTTCAGTTGGATCTTCCTATTCGTTGCCCGGACGAGGGTTTCTTTGCAGAGAGCCTAACATAATTCAGCGGCATCCAGATGACGTCTTATGGTGTCCTTACTCACTGTGAGTCAATGTTCAGGGACCATCTCCTTGCATATTTGCACAGCATTCATGTTTGGGTCCTTGATCGACTTCCTTCGGATCAACGCATCTTGCCGTTGAGTCATTTTCCTTGATCCTTTTGATCTTTGAAGGACACGGGCACCTTTTTTAACCTTTCACTTTTTTAATATGCGAACAACAGTCGCTTCTGCAGGCTTCAAACTTGTCGGAAATAGTTTAATATGAAACTTATGCTTTCGCCTCTTCCAATAACCAGGAAAGCGTGTCCTTGTCTGTCTTCATACATGTGATGAAATTAGCGTGCTGGAGAAGATTGAAGGTTGGGCCGTTGTTCTTGAAGTACTCGAGGGGTTAATTGATGGATGCGGTGCAGCCCCACAGCTCTTCACTGCCTCGCAGACTTTAGCCCAAAGCAAAATACATCTTGGGTAAACTGGGGGCTCAGGAATGTCGCACATACATATATGGGTGCTTCATCATTGGAGTCCTGAAATATCGTTAACTACAAATAAAAAGGCGGAGGATTGAATAATGCAATCACAGCAAAGGAATGGCAGACCAATATTTAATTGTTTGAGCAACGTACAGCTTTAGGGATGTACCGATGATACATTGGCCAGATATCGTCTCGAAACTTTTGCCTGGTACTGGCCTTGACAGTTATAAAGCGAGTGCGAGTGGCAGGCTCACCATATCTAATCGCATGATGGGCGAGAAGTGACAGCTGGACGAAGTTATTTTCTCCCTGCGGTCATGAAATACGGTTACTTGGCGGGACAATGAATTCTCACGCACACTACGGTGATATTGTTATTCCGACTACTTAAACACTCGAAAAACTCATTTCGCTCTGGAGTTTTTGTACGATTTTCCTAATCCTTACATCTCGTCACATTTTCAAAATTCGTGACTAACAAGTTTACGTATGCTTGTCATTAAGTTTGAAACAAAAAGCCAGACTTTGTGATCCCTTTGAAATTTTACATTTTTTTGTTAAATTGAGCAAGAACGCTAACAACAATTCATTTGAGAGCCTTCCAAAGCATCCGAGTCACCATTACTGAAGCACACAACACCAGAGTCACACACACTGAACACCAGACCTGTGCCATAAAAGCGAGGAAGGCAAGAGCGCACCTTGGAAGGTAGCAGTGTAAGTCCAGTTGGTGTAGGACACCCAGCGGTAGTTGAAGTCGTTGTAGCGGTAGTACACGTCGCCTTCGTCCAGTACTCCCGCCTCCTGCAGGTCGCTGTACACTCCTCCAGGGACGCTCCCGGGAACACTAGTGGCTGATGTATGAGTAAATGTTAGAAAAGGAAGTTTTATGAAATTATTACTCACATTCTACCAGTCAATTTAGCGGAATGAATTTTTCTCATGGAATTATACGTAAGTGTATATTGGTACGGTGTACCACGAATATAAGGTTACGACGCTGTTTTTGAAATTTACCTCAGTGCAAATATTGGTAACAAAAAATCACGTGAACGAGACCCCTTCATTGTTGACAATACGCGTAAATCTTCACATTTTGAAGTGTTAGCAGTTGGTTTAAAGAAATTCTCATGCGTATAAATTTGTTCTCTTTTAGTATAAGGCCATCAACATCAGTTGCATTAGGTTGTAAAATTAACATCAGAGGGTAGACAATGAAATTAATATTTTGTTGGCATGGCAGTCGTGAACTCACAGTCGTTGGAGAGCGTCCACTGTAAGGAGCCACCGCTGATGGTTGTGAGAGCGGCTGCAGGATGCAGCACCACCGCACACCACGCAGTCATCACAAGAAGCGCCGCCTTCGCCATAGTCTGATACCAATGCAGCATTACTGTGCCATGCATTTAGCCAATGAATGCATTTGCTGAAGATTGGGAATAGTGGACTGACTAAAAGTCCCTTGAGATCATTTACGATAGAGAAATCTTATTCTTTATTTCGTTCTACACAGCACTAGATATTAGGACAACCGTAATATGAATTATGATAAAAGTTATTCTAAAAATAATACTATGAAAGGTGAAAAACGTGCAGATCATGCAATAGGATAACTGAAAATATCCATAAGGCTATAGACAAACAATAATAAGTAGGTACTTCACGGGTTTAGTTTCCTAAGAACTCGAGAAAATAATTATAAGAAATAAAATCATTGCACTATATTTTTTAGAATTAAGGTGCATATTGTGTGACCATCAGTATTGATTTCGCAGGCTATTACTAGAGAAAAGAAGTCTATTGGGTCAAAATGACAGCAGAGAACATAGAATTAATTCTGGCCAGTACATTCTCTATCGGAGAGCAGCTGTTTAACGAGGAATTTTTTTTTTTCAAAAAAGAAAGTGTCGTAAGTTGTTTGACTCGCGAGGTCTTATGAAGCGTAGATGTAGTCGGAACCAGCACCTCGATGGAGGAGAGGTTCCACAAGCACGATGGATTACACTCTTGCATTTACTGTAAGTTGTTCCGTTAACAGACTGCTGTTCTACTTGATGACTGGATTCATAAGACACATAAATGTTTATAGCAAATCCCGTATACACACTAAGACGAGAGTATAGATACAAATCCTAGTTGAAACGCACCCTATTTGAAAAACAGCTTCAGAACAGAGCTATTCACATTCTAAAGGCGATTCTGATCCGACAGCAAATGCACACTAACGATTATTTCTTTATTACTATACATTCGAGACTTGCATAAAATAGGCGTCAATATGTATACATCCATAAATGTTGAAACTTTACAGAACTAGTTATTTTCTATCAGTTAAATACATTTCACGTGAAGGACGGCCTAGTCAGCAAATATCTTTCAAAAAACTTAACTGGGAGATTACTATGCGAGAAAATTTGTCGGGTTAAACATAGCAAGAAACATAGGAGTAGTTTGACAAGCACAGTCCAACTGCCAAGGCTTACGTCAAAGCGTGTTCTGATCATTCTGAGTCAAAATTTTATCAAAGTACTCAATCAGATTACTTCGACAATTCAAATAAGAATTAAGGTAAATTATACTGGCAAGTTCACATTATAGATTATTTGTCTCTTATCTACGAATGACCAAAGACTGCTTACCATGGAAGATGATGGTCGAATGAAGGACCTCGTATGTATCTTCGTCTTATAGAGCTGCCATGGTCAATTCCCACGCCCAGGTTATCAGTACCTCAGCCTCATGTGCACGTGACGAACAGCTCAACTGGGTTGATATTAGTGTTTGCTTGTGACGTGACTAAAACATAAAATGAGATTTAAATGAATATTTGGACTTGTTGTGTCAAGGAAATCGAGCAGGCATTTATACATGTAAAAACGTTGACAACATTAGAACAATATTCTTTGTTCTGAGCAATACCGTTTGAACTGATCAGTTGAAGAAGTACAAACATATCTTTTAGGAAACTACCGCATCTCTGTTGTCAAGGCTTCTTCAAACAATTGGGTATTTCAAGAGTGGACGCTAATACAACTGTTAGAAGACGAGTTTTCTCACAGAGCTATCACAAGTTGCAAGCTGATGATATACTTCTGCAGAAACTGCAGCTTACTCGCGCCAATCAATAATTTTATATGCTAGAAGGAGTTAGATGCTGCGAAGACTGAGAGGTAATCCCTGACAGACCTGTTTTGCAACTGGACTTCAACCTGGACTCGGAGAGCGAAAAGATCAAGTGCTATAGCATCTTGTGGCAAGGGTCAACTAGCTGCAACAGCACGGTCCCTCTCCTTGTCACGAGCAGGGTCTCAAAAAAAATTAAAAATAAATTATTGAGGGCTGATGGCGAAGAATGAGAATGAGATGAGATGAGAATGATGAGAATGATTAATGAGAATGTTTCAATTCGTCCGTATTTGAGGGGAAATTGGCTAGGTATAATACAAAGCACAGATTCACTTGATCCAAGAGAAATTTGGTCATTACCAATTTAAAAATTCAAAATTGGAAAGGATTAAAGTCATTGAATTCAAAAATTACATTGGTTTTGCCCAGTTAGCTCAAGTTTTGCGATATTGTTGAAAGGTTTTTTTTCTGACGTTAAAATTCGTACAAAATGATACACTAATTGGATTATTGTTACTGCTACATAAATACTTCAACAAAATCACATTCATTATGCTATTCAGGCAATTAATTGGTAATAAAACAGTATCCAATGAATCTACAACTTCCGTTTTAGTTTTTCGACGAATGTGAATGCTTAAAATGTGATATTTACTTAAATAATACTATTTTAACATTGAATAAAGAAGAACCATGTTTTCGAGTAGTATTCTCATTTAACCCAATTATTCAGTACGTAACCGTATGGTAACGCAAAATAATACAAACTTAAAATTACTATAACTTGTGTTGTACTAGTTACTTCGTTTGATCACATTCATAATATGTTCCGTACGAGTGCTAGCTGTACTCTGATGGAATAGGTTTAGTACTTAAGAAGACGCGGATGTTGGCAGTAGTTTTTGTAAACTGTGGTGCGCTGTTTTCTTTGCCATTATGGTGGCACTAAAAACGCGAGTTCATGCTTTTATCAATTATAATCAGACTGATTTAAAACTATGATAAATTACGGTTAATTAGAGAGTGATTGCGCACAGGTAACAGAAGTTTATGATTGTCTTGTTTGCTTGGCAATATTTATAGTTGAATTTCACGTGACCATATGATTACGCTAGAAAAATCCGAGAACATTATGAGGAAGTTAACTGCTTTGAAATTAAATCGTATTGTTCAGACGTAAAAGCCTTGCAATGAATGAGATATTGACAATGTCTGAAGACAAGAAAACTGCAGTATATACATATATCGAATCACTTTAAGTTGCGAGACATTACTGATGAACATTCAGGGAAGGAGGATTTGAGGATAGGGCTGCATGTGAATAATTTGTGCAGCAATAAACTAAGAGCAGCTGTAGAATTACGTAAGCTTAATAACGTAGCAGTAAAGAAGAAATGTACAGAGCGACTGATGAAAATGATCGAACTGCAGAAGTTGACAAAAAGAAAAAAAATGAAAAATTATGAACAAAATCATGGAATATGAAATGGACCAAAACTGATTGATACTTTGTCCTGAGAGTAACTGAAGGGTGGACAGCACTAGTGGACTACTTGCATTTTTTCCCACAGGAGAAAATGCAAGTTGTCCACTAGTGCTGTCCACCCTTCAGATAGTAAACTACTGGATCGTAATCGCCTCTGTCTGCGCTGTGTTAGCGACAGCACGGGAGTGGACTACTTGCATTTTTGCCCGTGGAAAATATATTATATTTACCATGGGAAAAAATGCAAGTAGTCCACTAGTGCTTTACACCCTTCAACTACACTAATTACAGAGATTTCACAGAAGTGGAACTGTTTGAATTGTTCTTTGATGACGATATTGTAAAACACTCAATAAATTATTATTATTATTACATATATTCCTGGTTTAAGCACCGCAGCCCCAACAGAAGCGATCTCAGCAGTGATGCACGGTATCAGGAAGCAGTCACGCAAGTTTCAGAATCCGAACACTTCGTTTTCGGCCTGGTCCTAGTTTATTAGAGGTTGTACCAGTCTCCTTGAACTTTTTAATAATTTTCCCAACAGTTGAACACTTCATCTTTAACTTTTTTGCAATTGATACGTTACTCTCGCCTTTTTTGTGGAGCTTGAAAACGATATTTCGTTCCACAGCCATTATATAATGTATGAATTTAAAATTTAGACACTTCAAATAGAAAGATTATTGTACTACCTTCAAAATAATGTAAGATTTAAATAACCAATCATTGATTTTAAATGATTTATTTGACATGCAAAACTGGTTGCCTTAATTCTGGAACACCCCGTAAATCTTATGTCCGTACACAATGCTCGAAATCTGACGTAGGATTATGCATCTTTTGTTTTCTAGCTTATCATACGAAGTGATTTGTATTTGTGGTAACTCTAAGCAAGTATTTCTGCTCCTGTTGAAAATCTTTAGATATAAATACACAATTTATTCAAATACCAAAGGAATGTGATCGTAAATACGAGTACTCTTACTTCGTATTCCTACTAATGGATTTTATTCTGTATCAATTTTTATTCCCAGTATATAATTGCTAAATATGCTGGTATCTATGTGAGAAATAAACCATTTTACTTTGCTTTGTATATCGTACCCTTAATTTCCTAGCGTACCCATATGGTAAAGCATAATATCGAAAATAGATTTCCTGGATATTTTCCAGCAAGTTAGTGGTATTTGGGTTAAACAGATGTCCTGTGTGAAGTTTCAGCGAATTGTGATAAAAAAATTGATTCCAGAACAAATGGGTTACCACAAGAGATCAATGCAACATTATAAAATTAAAATATGATTTCCATTGAAATTTGACTTCAAAAGTAAATAAGCAAAATATATCATTTAAACTAGTCAACATACCGGCTCACAAGTTGTCCTGGCCACTGTACTTTACTTCATCTGAAAGAAGCTTCCCTAATATGACTTCTTTTTGTGTTTGAGTACCATCACAATAAAGGTTTCAGCAGTAAACGGTCATGTGGACGTTCAGTAGGTCGTGGCACCGCTCCTCCACAGTCTTGGTGTCCGGTAGAAAGTTGTCCCCGTTCTTTGTTAACATCACTGAGTTTTTCAGGGAATCTGTCTTAATATCTAAACAGGTAAAGAAATTGTGAGGAGCCCATGACTTATCTTGGTCCTCAAGCTTGACACCAAAGTATGCTTGATATGTTTTTCCGATGAAACTTCTGACATTGAAATAATGCTTTATTGCAATACATACAGGGTGTCTCAAAAAAATGTACTCACACTTCGAATGACGAGATCCTTTATTTATGAACATACAGTGAAATAGAATAGCTTCGAATACAGAAGACAAATGTGATTAAAGAATCATGTTCGCAAATGTTCGAATTGATGACCATTATTGTCCAGACAACGCTGATAACGCACACCAAGGGTGCGTTACATTTACATTTTTTTGAGACACCCTGTATATTCGCCACATATGTAGCACAAAACGTCCGAGTGATTATAGCAATGTCTAAACTTAGCAGGCATTGTCATCCCTGGTCAATTCTGTCGGCAGGACTGGCAGCAGCAGCAAGGCTAGTTTCCTTACCTCTATATTGGCAATGGTACCTAAAACAAGAACAATGGTATTAGTAGCAGCTCCTTCATATATAAAGAGGTATACAATTTAAAGAAAGGAAAACAAAGCGAGAAAGTTGGGAGGATCGCCAAATGAAAAACACATCGCCTCTGAAGTTCGCATTTCCGTGGGATCTGTGCACTCAATCCTGCCTGAAAACATGGAAGGAAATGTAAAAAGTGTCCTGCAGGCGGGTGCCACGAATGCTGACCGACAGCCACAAGGCTACGCGCGTGGCATGTTGCCAGGCAATGTGTCCACATGACGGCAATAATGGGACTTTCTTTTCATCCATTACGACAATGGACAAGACATGGATGCCGCTTTTCAATCCTGCAACGAAGTGCCAGTCAGCTCAATGGAAGCGCATACACAGATGTCATACGCCATTTTAACTATCACAAACAGTCCTCACTCTCGCCGCTGTCACTAGAGTTCTGAGCGCCGTACAGGGCCATCTCTGGCACGCATTTGCAACGAGTGCACCTGTATTTTGAAATAAACTACATGTTTCTATCTGTTTCCGAGTTAAAAAAAATTTGACGTGTTATGACTTGAATACATCTCGTATTCAAAGTCGGCTTGGATTTAAGAAAAGTTTGAGGGTTGAACAACAAATCACTTATAACATTACGAATAAAAATTTTGCTGGATAATGGACCGAAAAAATTTCACTTCATAGCATTTGACCCAGACTTCTGACACATATTTGTCGCAATGTTAAGCTAACTTGTAAAATAAAATATTGCGAAAGATAAAAAGAAACAATGCAGAGGATAAAAAGACACGTCGACTATCTGGTAAGATATCTATTGCAATTTACACATAGGCTGTCACACACGCATCTAAGTGTGTGAATATTTCTAACATCGTCCAGACTGAAAGAAATAAAGAGGTATCGAGTGGAAGGTATTCACAGATAACCATTTTTCACAATTCATTACCAAGATACGAGTCGCAGACTTAGAAGGTAGATCGCGAAAACATGTCCAGCGTTAACCCTTTCATTCTAATCGAGTAAACATAAGGTGAAAGTCAAGCACGTTAAACAAGCAAATACTTCAATACCAAACGTGCCCATGATTCATTTCGTAAGAAGATATTCCTGGAAAATAGAATTATGTAAAGCAATAAAATATTTTCTCTTCGCCCTTTTGAGATCCCTCCTCAGCCTAAGGCTGTACACCACCGCGATTGTGGAAGTGTCAAATCACGGGCCAGTGTTTTAATTTTAATTTGAAAAATAACACCCATGTAATTATAAACAATATTAAATCAATATAGCCTATAGAATAATAGAACCCTTAAAAACCCGCTGAGCAATAAAAACCTTTTAGAAACCACACGGCGTGGTTTCGGAAAACGGCGTTACAGGTAAGGGTAAGGTCAGTCATGGAGGATATAAAACAGAATTTCATAGAAGTGCCATATTCTATAATCCATGCCATGCCAGATTCAAGATAATACAATAGACAATAGATATTGTCACCAACGAATAAATTTGCTACAATTCAATTGCTCAGGTTCGTCAGACATGCATAGAACAATGAGTCCTAAAATCACATTCTTAAACGATTGTAAATTTACGCGTATTTAACAATTTAACATGTTCGAAAGATCTATATAACATCAACTCTTCTAAAAAATTGTAATCTTGAAAAATATTCAAGAAGATTGGCGAAATTCACTTCAAATGACGGGGCTGACGGGAAGAAATGGAGCAAACGTGCCAAGAATATAGGGCTTCAGAGAAAGGTTAACACGTCAACTGCCTCGAAAAAGGCGACAAGCAATGAGCATTTAGCTCATTTATACTGCCTACCATTCCTAAAAATATCACAGAGACGGTCAAAGTAATATATTGGAATAACGTAAGACAACATTTCAATTAAAACAAAAGCACTGAGACGTGGTATAAAGTTACTGTAAATCACCATTGCTGAATTCAGTTTGACTCATGTTCCACGCACCAGTGAGGAACTCACGAGTACACCAAGTAGCTACACATCTAGCTTTGATTACTGACGTGCTCACACAAAATCCAGACATAGAACACTGCATATAAATCATTAACATCAAGTATCTGGTGTCTCTTTGCTCAAATTCTAATTAAACTAATTAATAGTTAGCGATTAAAAAGATCAGAGCTCGGATCTGAGCTGACCACAACCACCACAAGTGAGCCACATACGCCTCTGACATGTTGCCAGAAAATCTTATTGAACAGTATAGAAATGAAGTGCTTCCAAATAAACTAGAAGTAGGATTTTACCTGCAAATGCAAAGTATCAAGATAAACTGCTTCAAATACAATGAACACTTTAGCTTCACACAAAACTTTAAACCGTTTTTGATAACTTCCTTCATCCCCTCCCACGCACGGGGACTGAAGCCTGACGTCAGATGAATCTTGTAACAATAAAACTCCACTGTCCAATATATCCATTGGATTACACACTAGTTCCATATTATATTGCTACTAGTGTTCTCATACTCAAAATCGGCCACTCGACCTCTAGTGAGGTTTGCAAAAGGTCAAAATAAAAACTGTCCCTACAAACAAAGGGGGTGCCGCTCCTACACAGCCAGAATGGGCATAAAAGAAAGAGTTATTTTGCTCCAAGGGTAAACCAGCCACAGCTGTGGAGGCCTCGTGCCATGTGTCGCTATTATAGTTATTGGTGTCGTAGATACTACCAACACAACGCCCACTCAACAAGCAGCATAACAACAGCATGGTGTAGGCATCAGATCAAACAATCACATTCATACCCACGAGAGCCCTCTCTGGATACCTAATATCAACAGATTTTTCTATTTTCATCTGTGGGAAGTACATCCTCTTGTAGATGAACTGATGTGTAGCGGTTCTAATCTGTAAGTTTCTCGAAGTCACTCCGGAAAACAGATACACTCTTGCGACTTACGCTAAGTAAATGCTATCAAGTGCACCCTTGTCATACTCAATATTTTATCTGGATGAAAAGTCAATGATTCAAGGGAATAAGCAGCAAAAATGACATCAATTTAAATGAATTTGATCTCGTTTTTCAAATGTTCGGAAAACAGGTTTTGAATTAACACTGCCTTCAAATCGAGCTAAAAATTAATGCAATTGAAATGAACTTCCCTTGATATTTACTGAGATTAAAATAAGATTATTAAAGTACCACAGATCAGGGATGTATAAAGAAAAATGTCAGCAGTGCCGATGCTTTATTTGCATGAAATCCAGACCCTGCCCAACCCAATGTGTAGGAAATGCACACACTAGCGAGATCGCAAAAGTCATCGTCTCAAACAACGACCAATAATAACCATGATAAAACTTTTGACTTGCACCCTCATGTGACAGGAATTGATCGACATGTGCAGTGAGTAATGATCGCATCTAAATTGAAGTTTTGGACTCGAGAAAAAGAAAGCCTAAACCCTGTGGTCTGCAGTTGTCGAGACGTAAAAGGGTAATACATGATTATCCGACAGCCATTATAGTAACGAACATAAATATCGCACAGATAAAAATTCCTAAACCTTTTGATATCGCTACAAAATCTGTACAATAACGAAAGAACTCGCATTTCGAGTGAACGATAAATAAATAAGTCAACTCAAATACTTCTTAAGACAAGAAACGTAAGCTGAACAAAATACTACAAAAAGACCATAAATTTTAACCACCGTTAGTGTCAACGTTTTAATGGATACTACGTTTTAGAACCAGTATCAAAAATCTTAAAAATACTAATTTAGCTTCGCTTAAAGCCACAAAATATCATAGGTAAATTACAATAGCAAACCCAAAGCATTCCAATATATAAACTCATAAATACGTACGAGCGGTAAGAATAACTGCAAAGGAATTGTAGCTATCACGATCAGATGAAAACGAAATGAAAATAGTCGAGAAAGCTTCATAATACGGAACACAGTTTCGCTGTACCAGTGATTCGAATATTATCAGTGACCGGATGATCATAGTGATGGCAGCTTCTCAAAAAAAAAAATCTAGCATACCCACTTCATTAATATCAAAGCTGAACTGTACACAAGATATGATGCAAGCTCAACCAGCCAGGCACGAACTGCAGATATTTAGGAATTGTCCCTTGCACTCTGTGGGTAATGTTAGCCAGCACAACATTTTATTCCAATGTTGCATGCTTAACAATCCAAAACTGCGTTTCATCTCTCAAGTACTACACTTCGATATGAAACTGTAAATATAAAGCATTTGTGTTACATACAAGTGTGTTACAAGGGTGAACTAAAAAATGTAAACCATCAGTAAATTCGATGGCCGGATTACTACCACGTTGGATATTCAACTCAGAGTAGAATATTAAAATTTTTAAATGTAACATAGTGTCTAATGACGTTGAAACAGACGTGTGGCACTCGTGTTTAGGACACACAACGCTGAGTGCTGGGCGCAGAGCAAAAATAGAAAAAGAGCTAATCAAAATTCCCGTACAATTCGAAGTACTTGATGAGCATGAACGCGCATGCACGCACACCAGTTAATTCAGTTAACAGCATAGGAGAAAACGCGCACAATTTCGTAGACGCTGCAATGATTATCAACAAAAGCACCGATCATGGGGTGAGGTCACACGAAATGACCAGTCACTCAAATAAACAGAATGAATACTAGCAAGCAAGCAAGCAAGCAAGCAAGCAAGCAAGCAAGCTTACGACACGAAAATGAATGATCTTGAGATCAAACTTCCAATTTAAAACACATCACTAAACCGTGTGTCCTTACATTTGTTCATTCAAATAATTCAATTGTTAATTTAAACGCCTTGATCGAACAAGACACCATAAGATGACATGCTAGTAAAATAAGCCAATTAAGCCGCAAATTGTTCGTAACAAGTCATGCCTTCAATGGACATTACGATTGTAGGGTTATAGATTTTTTATGGAAGAACTCAGTGCTGCGCAGCAGATGTTGAGGCCTTTAGACCTGGACTCGCATGTTCAAGTCTCAACGTTTGGCTCTATCAACAAGCTAGCAAGTTCTAGATTCTTGTCATTTGATTCAGCAGTGGTCGCGGGGGTTTGACAGCAGAGAACTCGAGGAATTCTCGTTCTTTTACAAACCGATCCCTTAAATAAATAGTAAACTACAAACCCAGAAAGAATACCAGGTATCCCTTCCCATTTTGGAATATGAAGAACCGACCAAATAAAACGTTCCGACCTCTGCCATGATAGCTGCACAAGGTGCATTCTTGAAGCAGTGACAGTCCTCTCAAGCACGCTTGTGGTAAGATATAATCCATGATGCACTGCCTCAACACATGCAACAAGGGTTAAAGATTCACGTCGTCAGCTCGTGCTAGCAACGAAAGGGATCTCAATGTGGGTAGCAATCAGATGTGTGTCGATATCGGTAGAGACCGGTGCCGATGTCTTTCTCGTTACAGTAATGTTTTAAGCGATTTTATACATCCTTAACAACCAACCAGCTGGGGCGTAAGAATTGACCGAGAGCTGCCTTGCTAAAAACAACCAGCCATCGGAGCAACAGAAATCAAAATTCACAGGCAAATACACTCATATCTTGGTTTTACGGACCCCGATTTAACGGATTTCGGAACCTACGGACAAATTCTGGAGCTTCTGATTTTATTTGAAAGTTGGATTTTATTGAAAGTCTAATTTTATATTAAAAACGTTGAATTAACTTTATTATGTTATCTATTTGCAGTGTATAGGTATTTTTCAGTGTCAGATTGGACGGTGTGCATGATTAAAAGTACAGTTCTTTTTCTTTCGTAATTTTATTGTTGATATTAGTCACTCGTACCGTTCCGTGAACAGATCTGTCGGAAGCTTCGGACAATCGTGACTATCGGACCGGTGTTCCCTCTTTTTGTCCGTAAAACCGAAGAATGAGTGCACAAAAAATTTTGTGAAATAACGGGAAAAACGAACGAAAAGAATTTAGTGAATTGAAAATTTACATAGAAAGTAGTAAAAATAGACTCACAATTTAATTTAATTTATGTTCTACTCCCTTGAATAATACCTCAACGCTTTGCGCTGAATAATCGTACTTAAATAAATGTATTTCCATTAAAGTACACATAGAAATAACTACCGAAATGAAACAAAAGAATTGTGACCCACAACCAATACGATACTTAATTAAACGCATTTAGAAGAGCAAGAAACATTTACAGTCGATGAATACAGAAGCAGGGCGTACGAAACAAAATGGCGTTTGAAGAATAACGAAAAAAGAATAATCGATTAAGCCACAGTCGTTCAGTTTGGACATGACTGCACGTGTTCTGAACACGATACCCTAAAAGTGACAGCTTACAACGTGAAGAACTCTCAAAACCATGGAGACACAATTGCAAATGCTGATATTTGAGGACACGAAGAGACGGTCTTGTTGAAAATAACCATTCCCGTTGGACGTCCAGAGAACTCAGGCACAAGCAATTGAACGTGTTCTTACAATCCTGAAACTCATCCCCTGAAGTTAATTACAAGGGTTTGATACGTGCAATGGTGTTAAAACTAGTCATGAGGCAAGTAAATATTTCTTGTGTGCAGGCTCTTTAATGCTTTTGTGAGCATTAACCCACCTACAATGTGCAGGTATATTTTACCTGTACGTCTTACGACCGTCGTAACATGAAGGTCGTCAAGTTTCCCGAGAGAACTACAGTAATCCAACAAAAGTTAAGCCCAAGTGGCCAAATGATTTCAAGTTTGAATCAAAAATTAGTAAGAATAAGAATGGAGTTTCTAACACAATTCTCCATTCAGACTCATTAGCTATATAGATGCTACAAGTCACTGAGCTTAGGCCAAGTAACTGTATGTATCTTTCTGACCATCTATTCTTTCCAGGTATTCCTTCTCGATGAGGATGTCTATGCATTTCTGAAAGAAAGACGAACAAATAATTAACAATACTACTACAAAATAATTTCAGACTAAAAAACATAACCTGAAGTTATAATCTTTGATGGACAGTCAAGTGAAAAGTATTCGGGCAGAACGAAAAAAAATTATTTCTTTATCCAAATGCAGCGAAATAAGCTTTTTCATTTTGTCCAAATACTTTTTTCATCTTACTGTAAATGAAATTGCTGTTAAAGAAGTAACAGCCTTGAATGAATAAAAAGGAAATCGGTTGAAAAGAAAAAACGCCTTATTTACTCGTTCCATTACGTCAGGTTATATTCACGTTATGTTTTTTATACATAGTAAACTAATTAAACTACCACGCTCATTAATAAAGAAAAAAATACAGGAACAAATTTTTCAATCGCGTTCTACAAGTTCAACACAATTGAATCGCAACCCAGACCATAATCAAAAACATGCAATTAAGCCACCCCTTGGCGTTTTTAGGTTGATCTAAATATATGCAGGCAAATCCTAGAGTTTACATTATCGAGCGAGAACGGTACACACCTTTATGATGGGCACCCTGGGCTTGAAGCGAGGCGACAACTGTTGCAAGACCTCGAGCAACAGCTGCTGGTGCTTGGCTACCTTACGCATCTTCATGATGCGGACGATGGCAGCCTGAATGAGCAGCTTGCGGTCCTCCTCTATATGCTTGTGCGTCAACTCCTGCTCGATCTGGCAGTGCACGACACCATCACATTAATTCCTCGTCTAGTAATTCAGAGTGACGAGTGACCAGCATGGCAGTTAACAGTGCCACGCGGTAATCTTCACAATTTTAACACGAGAAATAATTGTTTGTACAAAATCCGTTCATAATATGTTCGGCATGCTACGCACCTATACCTAAATAGTATACATACAACGATTTATAATTAGTATTGTTGTTCCCTAATCTTATTCAATAACGGAAATAGGAATTAGTCGACCCTATCGCTACTACATAACTTCTACAGTTCCTACGAAAACAACCAACAAAAAATAGCCAACAATACCGGAAACAGAAACTCAATTTCAGCACAATCTGACACAGTAAAGAAGGCAGAAATGTTCGCCATAAAAATACGTTCTCCCACCGTAAACCTGCACACTCGTATCTGAGTAAATTATAACTCACTTAGCACAGGAAGGAAACTCATAGGGCACTTATGACATCTCACATTCTCCGACCTAAGCGAAACTTGATTTTTTTGATGTCCGACCTCACAACGGGCCACGATGTTCAACAGGGTCGATTTCTCAGTAGGATGACCTCCTGAATGTCTAAGAGAGTGCATGAGCTTGCATAGAAAGGAGAATATAGTAATAGAACAATTTATTGTTCACTCTTCAAATAGAGTTAAAATTCGTGGCGCTAATACTTACTTTCATTTCGGTCTTCATGGGAACGTTAATGTTGACTCTAAGTTTCTTGTTCTTGTAGTTGGTGAAGAGAGAGATGGTCGAGTCGCTGCTGAGATTATTGGGGTCTTCCCCTTCCTCACACTCGACGATGCGCACCTTCAACAAGATACTCACCACTTGCACGAGGATCTCTTGAGGGATACTCGTCATTGCCTGTTCGAAATTTCAATCAAGTGGCAGTTGACGAAGATTTTGAAAGCGGAAGAGTTAAAGATTTGCGATATATAGCAGTAATGTTCACGGAAACGAGAAATTTCCAAGGGTTTAAAGTTCAACCTCTGAAGAAAAAATTTTCCTGCACAAAAATCTAACATGACAGAAATCTGTACACTAAAAAGCTCCTCAAATTAAAAAGTTCTCTCTTTTAAAAATTATGACACTGATGAACCCCACAAAGAAATTAGCAGCCCTATATTAAACTAGAACATTCTGTAATATTGAACAACAGCTAGCAATAACAAACACGTTCGTGTGTCTAACACTACTGAGAGGTAAATAAATAACACGTAGAACGAACAGCAGCCTGTCATAACACATGTTTTTGGTTAATAATAGATGTGTAGGAAAATAATGATGAATATTAGAGCATCATAACGTATTCAGCTAGACTACAGACCATCAGCCAGACTGATCAGTGCTAACCCCACCTGCAGCTGTCCAATGGTCCATCTGGTGCCTGCGTTGAACTGCAGCAACACAGCTATCTGAAAGGTGGACGCCTGCAGCGTATAGCGGTTCTTAAAGCAGTTGGTCACCACCTCCCCCTTCGACATCTGATAGAGCCAGCTCAGCTTGCGGCCATTGTGTTGGTTCGAGTAGAAGGTCGTGAAGCGAGATATGCAGCGCTCCATCTGCTCAACCGATGCAAGACACAGGTAATCTTTTCTAGGTCTTGAGGCATACTTCGGGTGCTCCTGCGTTTCCCCGAAACTTGTTGCCTATTTTACTTCAGTAAATAAAACACCTCAGATAATTAGCTTAATCAGTAACTAAAAAGGGATGCTGCAGCTGCCACTTTAAAGATTGATCATTGTAATATATGATATCTCGATTATTAAGTGTTATTAGGTCTTTATTCCACCAGGTTCACAGGGAGTTAAGAAACCAAATTTGGGATCGTACCACCGGTATCAAAATACTGAATTTTCTATCGAGTTCAGAATAAAAACAAATCCAACAGAAAATTCATGAGGACATTAAAAAAACGTGTGTAAAAAACATTGTCCCAAAACAGCGTGCATAACTTCTAGGTAAAGAAGGAAAGCAAACATGAATTTTTTAAAAAGTCGCCTAATTCAATTTGCAAGTCCCTTAAACACACAAAAATCCAGCGGGAAGAGACGTAATCTGATTATTCGCAAACAATAAAAAATTTGACCACGATCAGGAATTTAACAAAACAAACGACAGCGCTTTTACAGACCCATCTGTAATTCGAACAGTTATGCACACCTCATTCGTTTTCCTATACATACAATCCGGCCCCAAACACCTTACGCGTCTTCAACTGCACTCGAACTCTGTTGACTGTGCATTCCAAAATGCCCTGGAATTTGCTAAAGGAAAATTAAAAGCATTAAACATAAATTAATTGCATCTTTAACTGTACGTAATTCTTCAATTGACCACGGCGTACCGACATCGTGCATCCACACACCTGGGGAGGCAGGGTGAAGCTCTGACCCTGCTGGAACGGCCACGATCCTGACGACAAAACCTGGACGCTGAAGTCGAGGTCGAGGGTGTCCCCGGCCGACACAGAGTTGCCCAGGTGCCGCCTGAACTGCTCGTTCAGGTCTTTGGACACTCCTATGTCCTGCAGCGAATAAACGAAAAATTAACTCGAACTTAGTTCTAGCCTTTACACACGGCTGTATCATGTGAGAAAATGAAAGATGGGAACTTTTGACTCAGTCACGTCGTAAGACAAGCATTGCAACTGAAACAGCACAAACGCATAGATATACAAAACTTTCAAGTACATTGAATCAGCATTGATGACACGAAGGCTGGACAAAATAAAAAATAAGAAATGGAATGTGGAGATCCATTTAAGAATCAAGTAGCACAGTACGCAAGCATAAATTTAACTGATGGCAGCATATGTACAGTTCCCTCAAGTTTTGCCCTGATACACTTCACATTATTTTCAGCTTAGCCATAATAGAAACTGAAAACTATGGCAGAGATATGGTTGAAAAACTGGAACGGAGTTAAATTGCTCCAAATGATAACTGGAACAGTTGTCAAGAAAGATTATAAGATCAAACGGAAGAAAGGTTCTCGAAGAATTCCCTTCACGCCTGCAATTTTAATTATAACCAGTATCATTTCCGGGCACAATAACATTTTGGAAACTGACAGAACCGTTCAGTACAGCTACCAACAGTCACATACACTGCAAACAAATATAAACTTTCATTTCTGTACAGACGACAATAGCGAGAGATAGCGTTGATCTCCGATAAGTTAAAAAAATTGGTAAACATTGTTTTTCAATTGAATCGAAAGTACAAAAATGACACACTTTTACCGCCACAACTAGCAGTGAAGGCGTTCAAATATCCGTTCACAGTCCGTCACCGCATGTTCTCAGTGGATGTACCGAGTCAAGATTTATAAATAATAGTATGCATGACCCTAATCTTTCTGTTGAGTCGTCCAAACAACGCCTGATTCTAAAGTTTTCGCTGATTCAATAGTACGATGTTTAGCTCTAAAGTATTCGCTAATTCAAATGTGTAAAAATATTTCGGATTGCACAGATTGAGGTCTGATCACTCCACTCCGCGAGTAAACCATCAATATTCTTCAGTCGATAGGAAGTCACAGCTCCGTGAAGTTCCTACTATGTAGTTCTAATAGAGTTCTCTATAATTTACTCAAAATGTCTCTTCAGAGTTCTCCCAATTTAGATACCAAGAGTTGCATAATAAATCCTTCTAATATACTTTATATCAAGAAGATATACTACAAGATATATAATATACTTTACATCTTGTTAAAAACAAGAAAAGAAGAAAATTTCACAACCTGCTTAGAGAAGCAATCATTACACTAGTACAATCTGTCGTGTGCTTCTTAGTACAAGAATCCCTCCTCAATATGATCAAGAAGCACTCGACACAAACAGAGAAATGCCCCAACCACCGTAGATGCCCTGGTCTGCCAGGTCGCTCTACAAAGGGAAGCCCGCACTGAGGCAGAGGGAATCTTCTCCACACGCCCACCACCTTTAAATACATCCCCAGGAGAAATAGCGCTCACCAAAAATTCCTGCACCCTGAACATAGAGTGCAGAAAGAACAGCCTTTGCGCATGCTCTACTATATCGAAACTAACTCGTTTTCCTGAGTACAAATTCTATTTTACTTCCATAAAAGTATCAGTGACGAATTAGCTCTTTTAAAGCTGCCACCACGGTTGCTGAAAACCTGCCAAAGCAATCAATCGCTACCGCAGAGGCTAGGCCAGCAAATGTACCCCAGACTGCTCACTTGGAACATTCGCTGGAGTTTGGACGTGTACTCAAAGCCACACGCCTGCTTCAGTTTGGATATCATGGAGGCCTCAGCATCATCGCTGGCCGACATGTGCTGGACAAGGCGCTTTGCCAACATCTTGCTGTAGAATTTCTGGAAGACGTCTTTATCTTCGATGTACTTGAATACAATCATCACCTGAAAGAAAATAAAAGGTCCAACACTGGTAAACGCACAAGGGTTGTCTGCCCAGCGATGCATGTCAAGCTAATACGCAGCACTACTTCAACAAGCTAAGATTTTACCACCGTGTTTTCAAGCTTGCAATAAGACGTAACAATAAACAAAGGCAACCTTCAACTCGAGTTAACGTGTTCTAATTTTTTATTAGAATTCCTCGATGGAATTCGTACCAAGCAATCAGAGCAAAGTTCTGGAACATTCGTCCAGAGCACGTTTCCACACCTGATTGAGAGTGTCCTCGAGCTCAGCCTCCTCAGGGTTCTTGGAAGACTTTTTGAGCAGCAGGTCACAGTACTTGGCGAGCAGCTCCGGAGACTTGGATGAAGAATTTGGGGGTCTCGTCACCAGGTTGTTGTTGATGAACTTGCCGCATGCTTTGTCGAGTGCGGCCACAAAACCAGTGTCGTTATTGAAAGCAGTGAGTGTGAGAGAGTTGTACTTGCGATGCACGCTCAGGATGGTCAGCACGTACAGCTTTGGATCGTTGATCACGCTCTCACCACATCTGAGGTTATGCATAATTTAATACATCGGAAAAATACATCATCAGCGCTTGCACGACTCAAGAGCTTCAAGCCTCAGCGAGCCATTTATAAACTCATTATGGTTAGGGAGGCAGAAATCATATTATGCCACAACGCTAGATTAGCAAATCCTCATTGAAGCAGTATTGTGAATTTATTGAGTATTTAATGTGAGTTTCAAAATCAAAACGACCGGCCTTCATGGGTTAAAAAGATTGTGCCAAGAAGAATGCTTCAAAATACCAGTAGATGTTTGTAAGAACCTTATAAATAACTATCCTGCATGGTATTAGTAAACAAAGGCTATACCACCAAGCATTAACTGGTTTTCACGAATGTATCAGATATTGTTTGACATGCTACTTTAAAAATTTTATTAATAGAATGTTCCTTGTTTATTTTTCTGCAATAAGATTTCAAATTTGAATTCATCGTACAAAAATAGACAAGGAATCCAAATTTTGTTTTTGAGTATTTTAAGTATAGCAACGAAAACTTTTGGCAACGTGATACTTATTGCATGTACTGAATGTTGTATGTTGTTGCTAGTAAACCAGCATGCAATATTGATGCAAGATATTCTCATGCGTTTCATTTTCTTCACAATACCTGTTTATATCATCGAATATATCATGCAATCCTTGAATATGTACTTTATTTTCGAGTAATGATGTTCTACGCTAATTTTTCTTAATCTTAAATTTCTAACACACTCAAGCTGCAAACTGAAGATTTTTAAATTACAAGGAAGAATATATACAATATCCTACTAGATTATTTAAACTTCTGAAGTAAATATGAAGAAAAAGTAACAATAACCATACTCTACTGATGAAGGTATCAAATTTCACATTTTTTCTTTCACATAGTATTATGCCATTAGTTACGCTGATAATTATTAGTAATAATACAAAAGCAATATCCATACATAGATGTAATATATTCATATATGTAGGATTATTAGTCAATTCATCAAAAAATACTCGAATTTTACCCTGTGCAGGTCTACCGATTCTTTCATTAAATTAGAATAAATAACTTGTAGTTGGTAATTATAGAACCCAAATACGCGTTGAAAATGAAAATAATAGTAAAATAAAAGTGGTAAGTGTTGGGAACAATGAACTCTCTATGCAACGACCCAAGCACGTCTTTTAAGACCTATGAACATTTTTAAAACAATAAAAATTCTAATGAACTAATATTGATCCAAGTCATCACACTCAATTTCAAATGAAAGATTCTTCGACTACAACACATGGAGGCGACGTAGGTGACAGTTTCATGACAGGCATGTCTGTTTGAACGCAAGTACCCAACACAACTGGAGACGCCACGAACCTGTCAATGGCAGACAGTCCCTGGTTGCTGATGTGCTGTTCCAGCAGACTGCGCAGCTCTGGCAAGCCATCTGGTATCTTAGATACGAGCTGAAACATTCTGGCGAGGTCATCGTGTTTATCGTCGTGAAGGAGATGCTGGAACTCGGCGTGTAAAATTTCCAAGTGCATTTTGATGAGAACTTTCTCCACAGTTGAGGCCACCTTTTCCAGTGTCGTTTCGTGGAGATACACCTAGCAAAACCAGCCAGAGGCATGTTAGGTAGCTTTACTTTCTGTGTCCCTTAAAATAAACAAGATCTTCAACATCTCCCTGAACCAACAGAACATTTATGTAATAACTAAATAGTTTCATTGGAAATTCCTCGGTTTAGATTCCACTATTTTGAAATTATTATAAACACGAATATATTAACGATTTACGACGAATTATTGCGTTTTGCATGAATATTTTCCACGAATATATGTAGAACTTCCATTCTGCATCTTACCTACCGATAACATGGTCTAGATAGAACTCGTGAAAATTTCACGGTTTAAAAGTAACGGGAACAAAAGTCAAAGTAGTTATTTACTGTAGACTCTGATTTAAGTTCAATAATGTTTCTTCAGTAATAGATTGGAAGAAATTGGACGGAAACATACACACACACATAGAGAGATGGAAATACACTATATTATTCTACCATCCCACTATATTAATGCGCAGTTTGTTGCTTGCTTGCTTGCTTGTTTGGTCCATCTCTCTGTCGCGCTCGTACGGATTTAGAAAGGAGAAAATTCGGTAGGGTATGCACGTATTGAAACCATTGTAACGTATTATAGATACCAAAGGCACATCCTTCAGTGTGGAAACTCCTTTGCAAATCCCGCATCCACTGGCAAATCAATGAAAAAATTCAGTAAAAATGCGTAAATTTTTCACGTTTGGGAGTACAAGTTCCATTATACAGTATGTCCCACAAAGACCCGAACCCGTATGTCTCGTATCAGTAATACCATCATAAGAATACCATAAGCATTAAATTTCTAACAAAATTATCCCTCATAATTAATCTATAGAAAAGAGCATACAAGTCGAATGATGGTATTACTGATACGGGAAAATAAATACTCGGTTCGGGTTTTTGTGGGACATACGGTATAATAATAAAGAATTTGTTGCTTGCTTACTTCCTTGCATGAATCAAAGAGAGCATGAATCATTACACGGGTAACAACAATGTACCAATTTGGATTAACGAAGCGATGAAGTGAGAAAAGGTTGAAGCAACGTAAAGATAATAAATAATTATTCATAACAAATTCATCCAGAAACGCAAAAGCTCTCTCTAGACTTTGAAAGAGCCTTGCATATGAATTGTGTATGATCAAAGCGCATAGAACACTTCTATAATTACGAGGACCCAGACCTGCACCCTCTTGCGCTCCTCCATAAGCCGCGCCTCTGCTTTCTTCATGTACTCAGGCACGGGATTGCTGCGCAGGAACTCGTTGCTCTCGCGAGTGTAGAAACGCTCCGTATCTTCCAGGAACGTTTTCTCGAAGTGGTTACGATATACGGTCAGGATTTGGCCCTTGGCACTCGGATCCTCTTCGTTCAGACCTGAATACACAATTACATCCACAATAACAATAAAACACGGCAATCCTCCTCATGCTTCAAAGATATCATATCCAGAAGTGTAGTCACCTGAGTTCTATTACCGTTGTAACGTAGGCTACCTGTCATGCATCTCGGAACCTTCCCAGTCAAAATACAACCTAAATGAAATATTATGAAGCATAAATTAGATTACGTTGGCCAACAACTTCTTATATACTCTGCATTGAAAAGCAACAGATTCCGTCGATGTCAACTCTGGTACATATTACACATATTAGTATCATGTGCAATACTAATCAATCGAGTACATATTAAAATTTCAAAAGCAGCAGTGAAGAAATAGAAATTTAACCATGTCAATAAATCCCAGCAACGATTTATTGACACACCGGGTTCAAGGAAACAAACATCTACTGACCCACCCCATATGAACACGTATCAAAATTAAATGAACCACTGAATCATCATCCATAACACAATTTGCAAAAGCACATATAAGGCAACAAACGAACAGAAAAAATGGACCTTAAGTTTCATCCAGCATTATTTCCTTGGAATATCGAAGGACGTGAAAATTTACTAAAATATTTAGAGGTTTATCTAGTTTTATTAGTGATTTTATAAATCTTTATGTTGTCGTACTGACTGCCCTGTTACGAAGTAAGCATTTACAGACAGTTCGTGGCTTCAGAGAAATAGTGACCGCAATTCAGGAACATAATTCTGAATCACATGCACTGCTCATTTACGGAAAGCTTGATACTCAATCTCAAATGGAAATTCCATTCACTTCGTGATCATAGTTTTTTCAACTGCCCTTATTTACAAAAACCAATCAATTCATCAGGATCCAACTAAAAAATGGGCAAAGAGCGTATAAGTGTGTAGTCTACTAGTTCTTTGATTTGTATTTTCAATCCAAGATTAAGTTCTTTTCCAGCTATACGACAATCTGAATTTCAAGCGTGTGAATTTATAAAATCTACTAACTTTATTTTCATAAGGTAAAAGGTATAAACTTTTTTATTGCTAATGAAACACTTCTTAAAATTTAAGAGTTAAAGCCAAGCAACTGGTTTTAAGAACAACTTGGTGTGGCATGTCAAGTAATGACTCCAGCACACAGTAACAAGTAATCACTCTCACACACAAGTCATGACTCACCAAACTTAGTTAATCACAAGTCATGAGAAGAAACAACTTGAATTTACTGTAACAGTTCATGAAAATGAAGAACTCACCAAGTTCAACGTAACAGTTCATGACACCGGAGACGAGACGAGTGTTGATTGGCTCACCGTTACGCTCCCGCTCAATCAACTTGAGGACGGCATTTGTGACCTGAACAGTAATGTATTAGACTGTGCTGTAATACTATTTCAGAACACACAGCCAAAGTTAGCACTTCACCCCCAACGTTAGAACATCTACATATGCAGACATGAGTGAAGACCAAGCTACAGAAGAGGTTCAATAGGGCAGCGCCACAAATTCACTACTCTCGTACAATTCTTTACTTATTTGTACTCCAGACCCAGGCTACCTTTACAGGCATAATACATCACCTAGTACTACTCAAACTCCATCCATTCAAATTTGGCCTACCTCTCACTCTCGCCTCAACAATGTTGTTCATTCATCCTCTGTTCTCGCCAGCAAATACAAAATTTGCTTTTCAACATGACCCAGTATAGAATGCAGCTAAACCTGCATTAGGTGGCAACAAGCATCTACCAGGAGCACTAACAAAATAACACGCTTTCAAGCATAACACACACATTATTATACAGATTCAATTTAATTCATTAGTCATCTGAGAATGAACTGCAAGTGGCATTTTAGAGATAGCAGACATTCAAGCCCCACTCATGGTCTTGATGTGTACCCTGTTTTCAAATGTTCTTTACTCTGACCCTGAGTACTGACTAAGCATTTGTTAAACGGATTGGGAATCCCTACTCCTGAAAGAATTCCTCTCTTTCATGAAAGACCTTCACTTTTGTTTTGGATAGAATAGCCTTAAAGGCTATATTTACATAACTTGATTTGTACTCAGCCCTTGCTCTACATACCTACCTACTTTAGAGGATAAGTAATCTAGCACGTCTACCACATTCATGGCCAAATATTTCCAAACGAACTTCACAAACATAAAAGAAATCAAAACTCGTAGTCACAACACGAAGTACTGGTTTTTGTTTGCCACAAATTTATTTGAAATGAAGACAATAAAAAGTCAAGCAATGTATAAAAAGAAAATACAAAATTTACCAAATTTGACATTTAACTACCAATAAGCTACTAACTTTCAACAGGTATATGGGTTACTTAATGCATTACCTGATTATTCATGAACTCGTCCAAGCATAATGTAAATCCAAAAACAAATTCACATAAGTAAAAAACCGAATTGGTAGTAACAACTCCATTCATCACACCTCTTTCTTAAGGCGAGCAGAGAGATGATAGCAACAACTGACCTGTCTGTTAAGAGGAGCAAAGAGGTGATCTCTCCAAGTGACAAGCGCTAGTTGGTAGATCTCGTATATTCCTTTGTGTCCCTCCTCACACTCTCGCTTCACCCAGTGGCGGTTGAGGTATGCACAGACACCATTGAGAACCTGGAACAGCAGTAGCATCAGGGCCTGCTGGTCTGTTGCTTCAGCACCCAATGTCATTTGGTTTTCATGTTGCGTATGTAAAGATCGTTTGAAAGTCTTACATTGGTGGCAGCACGCATTCGAACATCATGTCTAAAATGGTGAATTTGTCTCCCAGTACATTTCTCAATGGGATGTACATAGTTTGCCAGAAAAATTACGATGCATTGATATGCTTATTAATATTCCTAAATTCTATTATACAAACATAAAGGTCCACTCAATTCAAGAAGCAAAATCAGGATCCACTTTAAATAAGGTCAAAGTGGTGAATATTTAACGAATCATTACCTATGAGCTTGCATTGCAATGTTACACACATGAGCAGCAGGCACTACAGGTTACACATTATGACCGCCATGTGGAGCAGGCTTGAATTTCAGACATGTGCACAAGGCAGTGCATCAAGGTTCATGCCCACAGCACTAAGATGCAGTGCAGAAAACCTTCAACACTTTATATTCAATTCTTGAATTATAACCAAATTCGTACTCATAATTCCTATTTTTATAAAAAAGTTATCAAATTCAACTGAATTTTATATAGATGTACCTTCATGATAAATGACTTACTTTACTAGAGAACTGATAAGCTTCCCACTGCTTTGTGTAAAATCGGAGCACTTCTTCATCCATGAGATCATCACCATCCTGGAAAATATTAAATTCTAACTTTTAGAAAATCTAAAATTGTGAAAAATTGACAAAATTTACAAGTGATAAAGCATATGTCTCTTTTAAGTGCATTGTGAGTAGAATATAAAATATGTAAACTTCTTACTCTGCAGTACTTTCAACTATTTTACTGAACATTAAAAAATTTATAGTGAAGGGATAAATGCAAATAGAAACATTGACTCAGCAATGAAGTGCATTACATTCCCTAATCATAAAGAATATCAAGCATGAAAAACAATTCCAATCCTCAGCAAGCTTAACCCAAAAATATCCATCCACCAGTTGTATAGTATTTTAGACTATCCTATGTATATTCATTCAGTTTGTATTTTAATCTTCAATATTTATATATATATATATACATTCTACCTGTAATATACTGTCCTATATTAATATATCTTAATCTGATATATCTGTATATAATAAAATTAGTACCAAATAGACAAAGTTAACTTGAACAAATTCAATATAAGAGATTTTTCATCTTCAGGTACTCAGTTCAAGTTTATCTAAGAGGACACTCACTTTGTGCAATGCCAGAAGATAATGCTTTAGAAACTCCCTAACTCTTTTGTATAACTCAAGTCCTACAAACTGGGCTCCACTGCCCCCACTGCCTCCGCCTGAGCCGGCAGACTTCTTGCTCCGGCCACTGGAGCTGGTCGTCTTGCTGGTGGATTGTTGCTGCACCTGCACCATACAAAAAATATATACAAAATGAAACAAACAATAGATGTTTGCATAGATGAATATAAATTCATGTGAAAAGCACAAATTCAACAAACATTTAACATCCAATACAGGGCACCACATGGAAATGCAGGAAAATGGAATTAGGTAGCTAGCTCATCAATAAGGTATGCATATTTCTCCATCATAAGCTTTGAATGGTATTTTATTGAAGAAATTCATTACTTTTCTTTCATTATAAAAACTTTAGGACAGCAAATCAAGTCAATAATGAAATAGCACCACAGCAAAAATGTAATGAAATTTACAAAAAGAAGAACAAATACTTTTTTTCTGTGCTAGTCATTAAGCACTTAACAATATTTTCTTTAATCAAGGAATTATTTTCAGTTCAAAAACTAAATTAATATGCTGGCAGGCAACAAGAACTTTACATTGATGCATACAACAAACATGTGCAAGTCTGTAACATCAAACACTACCTCTTTTGCCTCAATGACCAAAAAATTGTTTAGCACATCAATGAAGAGCAGTCTCTGGTAAGGACCTTTGGTAGGCTAATGATGCACATTTTCAGCATTTACTCTTCCTTGTAATATTGAAATCTTAATAGAGACGTCACTCACCGAAGTGCAGTAATTATAGACATGAGTGTATAGCTCCATGTACCGTGGTCGAGACATTCCTTCTCCTTTGTACACCTGTCACAAAAATTCAAAATTAATATGATAAAGAAAACACTAAATACTTTCAGTCTTATTAAAATTCAAGAAATATTCATTAAATAATACATATATTTAGTCACATAACTCTTAGTGGTTCTCAATAGTATTAAGAAATACATTTCATGAAAATAGAAAAGCTTATGAGTACATGTACCTACTTATGAATGGTTGAGATGATAAACTTTATTGAAGGGAATACACACAAAACATGTTTCCAGATACTTCAAATTTAGTAAGTTAGTGAATGCATGGATACTATAATATTTCTGCCCAGATTACAGACAATTTTACAAGAGAAAAACAACTGACAGTAGGTCCGTGAACTGAATAAAAACAATACAGGTAACACAAGTCCTATGTTACATTGCACATAATAATTGAGTTTGGCAGATTGCAATAAATCAAAGTAACCAAAACATGCTTGTGAATCTTGGACAGCTCAACAGTAATGGACTTATTTATACAAGCTAGTGAATTACAGCATAGTGAGATATTACACTAATGACCCGGCTAAACTCATACATTAACAGATTAATATTCAGAACATTACTAAGAATAAGAGTTGAATAGACTAGAGCTAGCATTTGCAAAACATCTCATGTGATTGTTTTGAAATTTTATATATCTATCCATAAATACTGTTCAACTTCTTTAAAGAGCACAAAGTCACAGACAGACCAACTGTATAGTTCTTGTCAAACTCTGGATTATTGGAACTCAGGTTCATTTCCAATGTCATTTTTATGGTAACAATAGTGCTCACATACTCAATTCAGTACTGACAGAGCAATTGCAAAAATAATGAGTAAGAGGCAGGAATGTCATTTATCCTGCTTAAATTTAATTTTCCATTGGCATGCTATGCTCCACATTTGGAGAAAATATCAGGCTATACCATACCCAACAGATAATTTGTGTCATGCCAGATTTAAGCACTGACCTGTTCTATTCCTTCCCTAAGGTCACCCCAGATTTGGTCAAGCTCTGTTAACTTGAGGCTCTGCGGGGCTCCAACTCCACTGCCTCCTGGCTGCTGCTGTTGGCTGGAGCCAGGCATGTGTGAGCTGCTGCGTGACATCCTGTCGTACGAACGCCTCTTCCTGATAACCTGACTAGCTCACAGTCTAGCTAGGTCACCAAAACACCAGAAAATAAAACAAAAACTAAAAACAAAATACTTAAAAAATACTATATGTTTCTGAACATTGAGCACAAAGACAAAAAGCAAATGATACCTGAAAAAATATAATGCAATAGATTAATAGAAAACTTGGCAGTTCAACTCTCAATAATGCAACAACAATGTTTGTTCATCAGAAAAATCTTATCTAAGTCAAACAATATCCAATAAACAAAAGAATGTGTGAAAATAAATTATTCTTATTGAATGAGTCATATACATACATATAATTATGAAATATATTAAAAATATAGAACAAAATATCTCATTACAAAAGATGGATTTACCTGTAAACTGCTATTTAACATGATATCCTGTATATCACATAAATAATCAAAAATGCATTAAATTTATGCATCAAATAATTTTACATGTACACACAATTTAAATGCCAAAACTTTTTGAATGCAGATTACACAAATATTTCAAAAAAATTTAAAATATTACAGCTTTGAGGAGTACACATAAGTAATTGTTAGAAAAACTTGTTTATAAGATAATGATACAGCCAAAGCAACCAAAAAAGTGTTCATGCTGCAAAGTAATACAACTAATATAACTACAAAATTGCTTCTACCATTTTTGAAAACATAGAAAATAATTAGGCCAACAGAAACACTAGATATATGTACATAAGTATATATTATATGAATCAACTCATAATGAAACAATAGAGTATTTCTTTAATAAGAAACAACACAAAACTAATGAGTTCTATTATGATGATACCATCCAAGAACTTGAGACCTCAACTAGCCTCCTGCCAGCTCCAAGTTACAGTGACCTGGCACAAATCATGAGGAATGTCATCATTTCTTACTGGCTGATTAATTTTCTCTCATTTTAGTAAACCATATTCTTTACCCATCACATTCCACAACATGCCACAATAGACAACTAAATAGGCAACCAAGACAAGAATATTGCTCTAAAACAGTTTTATTGAATGAGTTTATGACCTAATTTTCAAAATTGTAAACCCAACTAAACAAGAGTTGTATAATCAGCTATGAACATGTTACCTATAATTTTGTGTGTCAACCAGCACAAAATCTCACCAGTTTATTGCATAAAAGGAATTTTGAGAAATTTAGTCCACTAATTGTACATTAACACACCTGAAGATGGAATTTAAGTAACTTTCTAACAATATAAGCATTGTTTCAAAATTATATTAATATCAACAATATCTCATATTAATAATTCAAGAATTCTTCATGCATTTTGCTCGACAAACATCCCATTGCTACAGATATAATGCGTTAAAAATAATAGTGAGGTAATCAATAGATAACAAAATGAACACATAAAGCTATTTCACTAAATTATTTGAAATTGAAAGAGTACATTAAAACGTGAGCGACTATAGCCGTTGTCAGATCATTTGACGCTGTTAAATCCGAAAAATAACAAAAATACATTCATCACGCGCACATCAAGAACTAACGGTTGTTCCTGTTGTAACATTAGCAGTTCTGAACAGAGTCAACAAGAAAGGTGTCTGGGAGACGTGTTTTATTGCTACCTTTTTGCCCTCCAGAAAACCAAGGAAGGAAATTTCAGAAAAACGTATGAATCATCTACAAGAGGCTCTTCCATCTCGTCTTTGCTGAAATGAGTTATCAATATAGAAATTTTTGTTGTATAATAGTTTGTATTGCCATAATACATATAAAAAGGAATCAAATGGTATGATTAAAGTTATTTACGTCCCAACACAATATAAACGCATAGATTCTACATGATTATCGCTCTGTATAGAAATAAATAGTTATGCTAAAACAGGATTTGCTGATTTTTTTTATCTATTAATTCTTTTTAATACACGTCAATTCATTTTACACTGTACAATCATTAAGTTTGTGTGTTAATGTTACAAAATGCTTTGTAAGAGAAACCAGATGGGAAAACGCAGGGCTTTCGATTCACTTCAACTCCGATTATCTCCATTATTATACAAATTTTGATCATTCGTGATATCTATTGTGTCGAGATATTACGAGCAATATGTTTTGAGCATTATTTTAGGACAAATCAATTTAAATTTTGTATCGTTAACAATTAGAAAGCAAAAGCTAACTACCGTAGAACAACGAATCTGGTGATTTCAAATCTTTAGAGATCAGGAAAGCAACGCTATCTAAAGTGGGTCATAGCTCGCAAAATTTGTTGTCATTAAAACTCACTCCTTAAGGAACATCGTTAGTCATACTCTATTCTCTTTTTCGATCTCCAAGATGGCCATGAATTATAAATTATGTTATTTATTTCTGAATAACGTGTTCAGAGGACATTGTATTCTAATAATTTTTTCTCAGATTGGTCGACTGTTGAGGGTACCCGCCTATTAAGCGGGGACACCCGGGTTCGATACCCGTAGCCGCCATGGTCTGTTTGGGCTGGACCATCGGTGGCTAGAAATGTCCAGCTGCTGCTACGCAGGACACTTGGTGTAAGCCACATCCCACTGAGCTTATCGACACGCCCTTCTCTACAAGTCTCTACTTCAAGTGCAGCACAAAGGGCAGGGATCTCGCTTGAAACTTCATTACTACTCTTAAGATCTTATCGATCAGCATTATCACTACTCTTGAGACGTTAAAATTAAGAATTTAAAATCCAATGTACCTGCACTAAATACTCTATTAAAAATAAAGTTCACTTTTTACTTGTTCTTCCGGGCAAGTGACACAATGTGTTCCGTTTAGTACAATAAAACCCTTTGGTCTTCATGGATAATAATTGTTTGTGTTCGTTTATTACCAGTGTACTTTAGACATGGTTGCAAATTTATCCTTCTAGTTAACATCTTGTATGTAATCGGATGAACTCAACACTAGCCAAACACAACACAAAAATTCTCACCCAGCTCTGTGGGTATACGACGCCGGATTTGTGTACACGATGTCGGACCAGAGTCTTTCTTTGTGTTCGCCAGCTGGGCTTTAACATCGACCGACAAACACAAGCTCGGAGTGTAAGCTTACTCTTACGATGATCTGTGTAATCCAACACTAGAGATAATTGATTTAACTCAGCTCATGACTCTGGGAGAGCAAGTTGACAACAGCGTCACTCTCCCGACTGTACGTTTTTCTCAGAGTGCCATTTCTAACAACCTCCACTAATGAAAACACAGACGATGAGACTGTAAAGTTTTGTGTTGTTGGTTGGGTGTATTTTATAGTTACCAACACTTTACAAAAGTCTTAACTAACTGCCCGTGTGACCTTACTCAAGGTAATAAAGGAACAAGTCAACAGGAAACTCAGCTTGTATTTCCATGAAATTGG
>VCRD01001339.1:12137-22598 GCA_006783055.1 Trinorchestia longiramus
TACGTTATATTGTGAGCTAATGTAAGTACAGGAGTTTCCATTCCTCCTTATTCACAGGTACTCCTACTTAACTTAATAGGCATTAATCATTTCTACAAGGACCCTAAAGTATTTTTCTTAATTCGGATAAGTATTTTTATTTCATGTATCACGAATTTCAATCATCAACTCAGCTTTCTTGTTACTATATCATTCAATAATTCATTGCAGGGCACTCTTTTGTTTCAAAATGTTTTTTGAAAATATTTTGAATTGAGTAAATATGCTGTAATTCAATTTTCAATCCAATTTTTAGGTTTATTCCAACAAAGCACTTGAACTTTAAAAGCAGTTTCATTGTTTTCAATAACAAGTACCTTTTTATCGATGTTGAATATATAATTTTACAGCAATTTCCATTTACGAAGAATTTGTTTTTGAAAATTCGCGAATCTTTGACCGCTAATTTTAGGAGTGGAAATGAAAGTCATTTTGCTAATGCACTTGGTAGGAAAAGTAGTAGCTGTGTTCTTACTTGCCTGTAAAAAGAGGCGTTTGTGATCATTATTTCTGGAGGGAGAAGCTGGATCGATGTAAATTTTTGTTGACGAACGAGGTGTGCAATAATAATGAATATTTGTGCTCGTATGAACGTGTTGTTTTCTCAATGATAGCGTGCGATTATTTGCTTTATTGGCAGTAGTGTTGTATTTGTTTCCGGACAGGGATTTCTGTGGTAAATTTTATGGGTCATTATGAAAAATCTTCGATAATTTAGTGGAACATTATAAAAAAACTGCTTGTCAATTGAATTTGATGGAACATTATAAACAGGACAGTTGCTCGTCAGTAATTTTAGAGAACATTATGAAAAAAATATATGCTCGTCAATCATTTTAAGGAACAATATGAAAAAGGTACCTGCTCGTCGACAACTTTATAGAATATTATGAAGAAACCTGGTCGTCAATAATTTTATGGAATATTATGGAAAATAAACCTGCTCGTCGAAATTTATGGACCATCATTTACGCATTTAGGAAAACGCTGCATTTTTCTCTCTGATTCTACATGCGTGTTTTGTCATGCAATCTTCTTACTGCTACTTTCTTATTGCTGATGTCTCATGTATGTCTATGTAAATTCCTGTCTTTTCCTACATGTGCATGTCTGCAGTTGTATATGTCTACGTAATTTCGTATTTTCATTTTCAGGTTTGTGATGTTTATGCGTCATTTCTTAACGGTGACCGACGGCATTTCTGTGAAACCTTCCACCATTCCTGGAAGGCCGCTCTCAATTTAAGCCTTTCACTTCGCCCTGGAAAAGGTGGAAAAGAAACTATATTTTTTATCGGGAATCTTGGCTCGGCTGCAAAAGTTGCACATCCCTTAACTCTTGGCATTCAGTGATAAGCACTTCGCTCCGACCGTCACTGATTCATCGAAAATTTTCTCGATAATTTTGAAGAAAAGGACAAACTCTTGATGTTTCAGTGCAAACTCCTCCTCAACTTTTTTTCGATATAAGTCAGAGGAATGAAGATATTTTGAGTTAATTCAGAAAGTACTACTAGTACAGTGATATTTTTAGAATGGTTTTACGTTCCACGGTCACTGAACTGGCCTGAGTTTGATTTCATTACGTCCAGGAGTTTTGGAGCAAAAACTTGAAATTCTTTCTTTTCTGCACAAATCACATCAAAAAGAATTGCTTTGAGAGGCCGCTCATCTAAGACATAAAATGATGGTGATGTGAGCGTTCCATATTTCAGAGACGTCCCTGTCAGCACCGGGCCTCTATTGTGGCCGACTTCTCTTATGTCCGTTCCAGACTGCGACACTCTCGCTTTAACGAAGTACTTTCTTGCTTCGAAGAAAAATTAAAAACTTCGAGGGAGACACTTAAAGTTGCTCAATTTAAATTCTGCGGAGGGGCCGTGCTCGGTGCTGGTTTACCTTTGAGGGATGGTAATTGAATCAGAGGTCCTGCGCTGAAACGCTGCTGGACCTGAGCACCAAATTTTCACGTGTTGGAGCTGGAACTTGTGCTGCTGTGAGAACTTATTTTATTGTTTAACTTTCGCACTACAAGGACCACTTGAGCAAGAAGCTCAAGTGACCCTCACACTTGCGCTGAGGAGCGTCGTGTCTCACGTCTACCATGACGGGTTTTGTTGTGCGTTCGCCTCAAATCTATTACTGTGGGTAGACCATGCAGTCATCAGTTAATACTTGGTCGAGATTCTTCACAGTTCAAGCGCTTAATGTTTCATCGTGATAAACTGTTTGTTTTGCGTGTTCATATTTTACGCTCCGGAGAAGATACGATAGGAGGTATTCATTAGACGACATTTCACAATGATCTTGCTTCTGTGGTCTCGCATTTAGCTGCAATGTACCAGACGTAATGGCGGCCTAGAGACGATGACCTCAAACTGGAGGCGTGCACAAAATATTTTTCCTAATTGGTAGAATGACCGTAAGATCGCACAGAACAATACCAAGATAAAAGCTGAAACTTCAATACGTTCACTGCAGAAAGTTAATTCGTAGCCCTGGTCCCTGTAGCCCTGGCAAGACTTAGTTCAGGGATAAATTTAGCCAATTGAGTTCCACTTTATTGTGTCCAGTCACCCATGTTTACTTAATAGAAACCGAGGAATGTTTCAAGTACAAACATGTCCAACTTCTTACGGGTCACTGAATTCTTATAAATATATCAAACTATTCATGTGTTATTTCACAGATTGTGGCAACATAACTTCTTTTTTTAAAGGAACTTTCTTTGGAAAAAGGAAGTTATGTTGTTGCAACCTGTAATATCCAAGTTTTTTGCTATTTTTTATTTAGTTGCTTTCGATTTGCAATTCCTTCAACGTCTATTGGACAGGAGATCGTGCTGCTGCTCCCTGGTTGCTAGGTCGTCGTAGAGGACATTCAAAAAACTCGTACCTACGAGTACTTCGTTGGATCCAGTCACGTATCACCTACTAACGTATTTGTTATTCCATTAATGCATAGCTTTCATAATAATGTACACCAATAAATTTCATACACAAGGATGATACTGTTCAGCCTTCGTTTGTTCTGTAAAATGTTTGCAGTGACTTATAGAATGTTTGCAGTGACTTATAGAATGTTTGCAGTGACTTATAGAATACATTCCAGGGTATACTCTCACGGAGAAGTGATATGATAGTTACTTTACTTTTTGAGATATGCGAAATTTTATAGGTATATATTTTTATGTACGTTAACTCGGTTTCTAGAGTGAAGCAACTAAGAAACATACACGGATAAGAAAATGATGTTGAACATGATCTTTATTTATCTCATATATAACTGCTAACCTGTCGTATTGGGCCCAGAGACTACAGAACTTGAATATCCTCTCTATGAACGAACTTGTCTACGTTCGTCTGTCATGCTGATTCAGCAAGAAGCCACCAGGATATGCCACTTCTGATTCCCAGTTCCTGTAGATATTGGGACAATGTCATGGGCACAATGTCTCTCCTATGCAGGACACGGTGTTCGGATTTGTCAGAGTTTACTAGACAAATGTTTACTTCGCAAGAAACATGCAGTGTCAGGAGCTACCCATCAACGTACTTAAATGACGAGTAGTGGACCAATTGAAGCTTAAAACTAAATGTTAAAATGCTTACAGTTCTCTCAAAATTGTCCAAGAATAATTGGCTAGCCTCCAAATGCCTTATTTTGAGGAGAAATTACTTTTAGACGAATCCCCAACAGCTGTTTTCCTTAAATGAAAATGGCCTTTCTGTTTAGCGTTTCTGTGACTTTGTGTGGCATGTTTGTTTTTGCGTTGAGAATAACGAGGCGCGTTATTATGTAAACACAATTTAGAGAAAGCCTTCTAGGGAGCGACGAGCCTTATCGTGCTTTATGGGGTCACGAAGGAGAACAAATGGAACGTCTTCTTCTCGACGAGTCTAATTTACGTGCCATACATCCTCCGTCTCGAGGGAAAGTTTGTGCAAGTCTCCCTGGACTGCGACCGCCGTTCAAGAGAACTGAGTCTCGGCTGTTCAAACTTGCAGTGGCGAGCGACTTGTTTTTAAATAACGAATTCGTACCCGTTTGTTCTTCTCACCGCTCAGAATTGCCTTCTGTTTAAATGGAATAAAACTATCAACCTTTAAAACTCAAGATTGAAATCTTTGCTTTTTTTAGTGATATCATATTTCACAAACATTTTTTTAATGAAAAGGACTTTTTCTTGTAATTATTTTAAAGCAAATTGAAGAAGTCATTCGCAGGCTTGCCTAGGAAGTAAATCATAATGAATGGTGAAAGTGATCATGATTGCTGGGCTTTATTTTGACGTGCAAACCAACGAAATTCAATTCTTCAGTTAAAAGTATTAGATTCCTGACCATAATTACAGGTAGATTTTTCTTCCTATATGCCCATATTTTTCTGTCCCTAACATTCACGCAATCTTAAAAGGGTTAAACCCTATAGGGAATTGAACTAAATTTTAAATGCAACGTATTGTTTTTAAATAGAACTTTCTGATTTCAAGCGGCGTTCATTCGTTTTTCAGTGACGACAGCAACGACATAACCAAAAAATATTTCAATCGATTTGATTAAGAAAACTCTGCATTTAAAACTGAATAACGAGCTAAACTTTATTAAATTTGGTTCTGCTAGCAGCCTGTAAATGAACTTTGCTGTTAACGCATGCAAAAAATATTAATGTTGCTTCATATGTTCGTATCCGAGGGCGAGTCACTCGCATGAAACTGTGATCAAATTGCCAAAGTTGTAAGGTCGTTTTAGAACTCGACATTATTATTATTATATGACATGGAAGTACAGGGATCATCGTCAGACTAGTGTAATTAATATGTACGTGTATTCTTCTCTTCCTATGTATTTGTTCTTATTTATGTATGTTCTTATTTGTTATGTATGTTCTTCTCTTCCTATGTGTATTCTTCTTCTTATTCTTGTTTTTTTTTCTTCTGCAGGTAACTGTTGACGCTTGAGAGTGCTTAAGTTGCTGCTGGTAAGTATTTTATCCTTTTTGAATAATATTCAGTGTACACTTCATGATAACTTTTTACATTTCTTTAGATATTATGCAAATTAATGCGCTTTTTACATATGAGAACGTTTTATAATCTTTCTTGCGTCTGCTATCCCGTTTCGATCCTTGGCCTTTAAGTGTACTTCGATCTGAAATCATTTCTCATTTTACGTATATTTTTCAAAATTGTACCGAAATTTTATAATTCTAAAAGAGACCTTCAAGTTATGCATAACGCACCACTCTAGTTTTGTAGGAGAGTTGTGTTATTGTGTGTGCCACACAACTCGTGTTCTAGAGACGTTCAAGTTGTGTACACAACTCGTGTTCTAGAGACGTTCAAGTTGTGTACACAACTCGTGTTCTAGAGACGTTCAAGTTGTGTACACAACTTGGGTTCTAGAGACGTTCAAGTTGTGTACACAACTCGGGTTCTAGAGACGTTCAAGTTGTGTACACAACTCGGGTTCTAGAGACGTTCAAGTCGTGTACACAACTCGGGTTCTAGAGACGTTCAAGTTGTGTACACAACTCGGGTTCTAGAGACGTTCAAGTTGTGTACACAACTTGGGTTCTAGAGACGTTCAAGTTGTGTACACAACTTGGGTTCTAGAGACGTTCAAGTTGTGTACACAACTTGGGTTCTAGAGACGTTCAAGTTGTGTACACAACTTGGGTTCTAGAGACGTTCAAGTTGTGTACACAAATTCTGGCAGGAATCAAGACTGGACTGCACGTACCGGCCAGCTGCGTGTGAGGTGCAACTTTAGCTCTGTTTCATTATTGAGCGAGGCTTCAAACCAATGCTACCTTCAAAGCATCAAACGCTTTGATATCGTTGTTTGTACGCCTCGTTTGTTTATTGGAGTCTGAGACATGGCGCATACTGCAGTAAAACCTCAGTTTTCACGGCGATTTTTCAATCTAAGCTAATATTGGGTGAATATTCTCAACAATGAAGCCGTCAATTTTTGTGTCGAATTTTACTGCGTATTTTCATGCTTACGAGCACGGGTCAACGCCTCATGCATCATACATTACGGAACTCTTTCCCTCGGGGCAATAATAAAGCCACAAAAACATGTTTTCAGTGGTAAGTTAACTCCGTTATTTTTTTCGAAGTGAATCCAACGACCAGGCAGGAAATTAACACTGTTAGTAACACTGTTATTTGGGGGCACTTGTATGCTCACATTTGCGAGACCTACTTTACGAAGCGCTTTAGATTGGGCAGCTATGCAGCGCTCGTGTCAGAGATTAAGCAGTTCCTGGAGACATCGCTCGAGCAAAGAGTAGTCTGTCTTGCTGACGGGCGTGTCATTACAAAGTGACGGGCCTCAAAGGGCCCAACAAATGCGCCAATAAAGGCCCCCCAATGGCACTGCTGTGCCCGCAGATTGCTTCTTCAAATCGACCACGAAAGTCACACCTGCCCTAAACAATACGCCGTCGCTCGACCCCTGGCTTTATGATGCGGTAATTTTACGCGTGTTGACTACCTGGCGCGCCTGACTAATGGTGCTGCAAAGTGGAGTCTTCTTTCTGGGGCTGAAGTTACGGGTTGCTGCTCATGTGTTGTGCTGCAGAGTCGTGTGATGGGGGTGTAGGGGGAAGGAAGTTGGAGGGGTGTATGGGTGTAGTGTTAATGTTATTGTGCTGTTGTTGCAGCTCTTGATACTGCAGGTGTTGGCGCTGCTAATACGGCTGTGAGTGGTACTTAAGTTTGCGGTGTTATTGCGCTACGTGCTGTTTGGTGTTCCTGCTGCTCATCTATACGATCCAATGGCGTCTTTTGAGATAATCCTTCATGATCGCCTACCGATGTTATCCTCTGTATTGCGTTACACGAGGGCCGAATTGAACATTTTATTTCTAATTTTCACGTTCATTACTCGGCCCGTTCAACTTTTGATACTCGTATTTTTCATTGGCAGCTCCGTAATTAAAGCGGCTGGACGAGGCCCCTTTTCACTCGCTTTGTTTTGTAGTGTTGGTAGTCAAGTAGATAATTCTCAGTTTGTAGTCTGGATACACGGAGATGGAAAACTTGCCAAAATGTATATGTACACGCTCAAACCTGCAGTTTCAATATTATGGAAGAAGATTCCTCACATTCTTTAGTCCATGTGCTTTCCATAGCACATGCATGCATTGTCGCTGCTCGTGTTCCAGGTTACGTTCCGCCTGTCTAGACAGCCACGAAACCTAAAATTTTGGTGCCGAATTCACTCTAACGTTCAATGTGAAGTGAACTTTGTACATGGTGCATAGTTTCAGGTATCGCTGTACCAGACGTTTAATGAATACCAGCTTTCATTTCACGCGCTAACATTTGTGAACGAGTCATGTTCTTTAGTAAAGCTATTTCTTGCTCCGAAAGTTTCTTAGTATAATTTTGCTAAAAACAGAATCAGCTTCTGCTGTTGATGGGCTGCTTATGGTTTTTCGATCATTTTACTGCTGTAAACAACGTGTGGTGAGTGCTGCTTGTCACACACTAGTAAACCCACACGTGAAAATTCACGAATTTTTTAGTTCAATTTTTTGTTTGATTTGCCTGTGGATGCGGGCTTTGCAAAGGAGTTTCCACATTGAACGAGGTGCCTCTGAAATCCACACTACAATTCTGACAATACATGTATACCTTACCGAATTTCTTCCTATCTAAATCCTTAAGAGCTGACAGAGAGACGGACCAAGCAAGCAACAAACTGTGTATTATTATATAGTGGAATAATAGAAGGAAGCATAACATGCTGCGTAAAATGCTTACAATACATGTGTACCTTGTTAAATTTCCTCCGATCTAAATCTTTAAGAGCGTGATAGAGAGACGGACCAAGCAAGCAAGCAAGCAAGCAAGCAAGCAAGCAACAAACTCTGTATTATTATTATACTAGTGTACCCGTGCCATCAAAATTTATGGCAAATCTAGTGTATAATAAACACTTAGAATACAGTATTTTTGACACCCGTGCCATCAAAAATGATGGCAAATCTAGTCTAATACTAAGAATGACCGTCGTGTGTCTATATATTTATTCATATGTTTCGTGTCACTTTCAAAAAAATTAAAGAGATTCAGAGCCTTATATACTCAAGTCTGTATCCTGGATACCGAGTTCGGCGGGGTATTGCCCTATGATTCGGGTACATTGTACTCAAATATGACACAAATTGCAGAGTCAAGTGCAGCAGTAGAAAACTAAGTGCCTTCGTTTTCACTTGGAATGCTGTCATTAAAGAAATACTCAATTGAAACGTTTGTCCTTTGTAAATATTTATAAAACTAAATATATTGCACTGCGTTCTTATATGTACATAATTTTATTTAATATCTTTCCAGCAGTATTTGCCATCATTTTTGATTTCACAGATATTATCACAAATTCTTTGCCGTCATTTTTGACAGCTGGGTACACTAGTGTATAATAAACACTTAGAATACAGTATTTTTGAGCCGCAATAGAAGTAGTTATAGCCATTTGTGTCATATCATATGTACAGAAATTCAGCATTACTGAAAGCAACTGCGAGCTTGTGTATGTATATTGTAATATGCAATACCCCGCCGAACTCGGTATCCACGATACGGACTCGCGTATATAAGGCTCTGGATCTCTCTAATTTTTTTTAAAGTGACACGAAACATAAATAAATAAATATATAAATAAATATATAAACACACGACGGTCATTCTTAGTATTAGACTAGCCAGTTCCCATGGAAATTCCATGATTTAGATTTGACCAATTTGAAATCATTATAAAGATAAATGAATTGAAGATTTACGACTAATGATTATGTTTTAAATGAATACTTTTCATTAATATGTACAGGACTTCCATTGTGCATCTTATCCAACGATAACTTGGCCCAGATAGTACCCGTTGAAATTCGTTGATTCAAAAGTAAGAAAACTAAGGATTTATGAAATAAATACATTTTTCAGTTTTACCCGTGGTACCATCAGAATCAGAATATTTTCTTCAATATGTAGAGAACTTTCATTTTGTATTTTACCTAACAATAATATGGTCGTGTAGGAGAAGAAAGTTAATAATGGAACAAATGTCGTGTTTTATAGTGATCCGGCGCCTTTGGTATCCACAATACAATGCTTGTAATACATGCATACCCGTTCTTATTACAGTTCAATAATTTTTCTTCAGTAACAGGTAGGAAGTAATGGGACGGACACACACAAATACAGCAAGATGGAGATACATAGTCGAATATACATGTAGATAGGGGAATACTGTGCTGTAAGGATTCCTTGTGTGCGCTTCTAGCTGTGTGTTGGTGTCAACGCTCGTTGGTGTCAACGCTCGTTGGTGTCAACGCTCGTTGGTGTCAACGCTCGTTGGTGTCAACGCTCGTTGGTGTCAACGCTCGTTGGTGTCAACGCTCGTTGGTGTCAACGCTCGTTGGTGTCAACGCTCGTTGGTGTTAACACTCATTGGTATCAACACTCCTCTTCCTCATCCTGGCATGGTTTCACAAAGGAGTTCAACACAACTAAGGGAATGAGGCCTGTGACGCCTACAAAGTGTAATTTTATTGCCACATGCTGTATATAAACTCACTATTTTTAGTGTTTCCTCCGCCGTGGCTCTTGGAACATTAATCCCTTCTATCTAATATATTCTGAATTGGATATCCGTCTACGCGTTTATAGAAAGAATTCAAAAGAAAACTTAGGGAACTTTTTTCAAATTTTTTACACTCGAGAAAAATGTTCTACTATTTGAAGATAATTTGGGCCGCAATCAATCTCAACTTCGCTATTTTCTCTCGCTGCTTTAATCTTTTCAGTCTTTTCGTTCCCTTTATATTTTTAACCCTTTAGCAACCAATTTGTTTTTCTAGTTTCTACATCTAAGCTCACAAAGACCGTCTGTACACTGATGCAATGAAGCACGCTGAGAGCCAGGCAGCCAAAAGAACGACGCTGTAACATGCCGCCGCGTTCAAACCTAGTAGCAACCTCATATTGCTCACTGTTTAATTATTAGAACAATTCTCCCAAAGACTGTGAGAGACGACCGAATTGTCCTTTTAGTCGCTAAAGGGTTAAACTCAGTTTGTGCAGTTTCCCTGCACGTATTTGAACTCAGTTTGTGCAGTTCAGCATTAGAAAGCAAAAGCCGCTCTACCCAGCAGCACAGCACATGACCGCCCTGCAGTGTGACGCTGACGACGTCATCATTTTGCTCCAAGGTCGCAAGTTTATGAGGGTTGCCTGAGCAAGGGCAGGCTCTGCTTGCTGTACCTCTTGCTGATAATGGCAACGCTCTGATCATTCAATGGAAGCCATCGAGCGAATCTGAGATGCTGTCTTCTCTCGACTCTGCTTTCCATGACAGCCTTTTGAAGGCTACAGTGGAGGCGGAGGCTGCAGTGGAGGCGGAGGCTACAGTGG
>VCRD01001339.1:23067-44818 GCA_006783055.1 Trinorchestia longiramus
AGACTAGAGTAGAAGGTGGAATGGAGACTGCAGTGGAGGCTGGAGTGGAAGGTGGAATGGAGACTGTAGTGGAAGTTAAGTGGAGGGAGGTGCGCCCCATACACACTTGTGAGGTGGTCTAAAGTGTGACGTGTTGTGTGTAGTGTGGGACGCAGTTTATTCAGTACAGCTCTGGTTCTGAATGTCAGCATTCATGAAAATTCGTGCAGTAATTTTTATTTTTTCTGAGTACACTTATATCAGTACAGTTTTCATTGGTACAATTACAAAACATTTTTTAATGTTGCAGCAGCTTTAGCTGCATTTCTTGAAAGTTTGCAGTTAACTGTTAGCTGGTGTGTGACAGGGAACACTGTCGTTGTACCTTCAAAATGCTTCTTTCCATTCGGTAAATTCAGCTACAAATCTATGTGTTCATGTAGTTAGCAGTCATTTATCAAAGTTTTACATATGAATTAAAACAGTATGAACCGGGATGTTTTTTAATGTGAATAACGATTGATAATAAACATATAGAATCCGCTGCAGTGTTAGTGTTTCGTTGGTATTTTCTATTATCATACAGGTTTTGTACTCGTACAATAAGAAAAGCGGCTATTATGAGCACGCGTGTAGTAATATTTAACTCCCACAGCTGGTCGGATGTTTGTGTTGTGTTCAGTATTTTTATTTTTGCTTTTTCTGAAGAGAATGTGGCCGGAACGACTCTCTGCGGCCGTATAGATCTCCGTGAGGGACCACAAGCCTTTTTAATTCTTATGTGAAATGTTGCAGTAAATGCTGCTTGGAATGTTGCCTCAAATAGGAACTGAAATGTTGCTCTAAATGTTGTCTGGAATGTTGTCCTAAATGCTGCCTTCAACGCAGCCCTAAATAATGTATCAAAGAATGTCTCAAATTATCGTTTTAGTAATACCGTAAATGGTATCATGAATGATATCTCAAGTGATGTCACTATTGATGACACAAATGTTACCTTAAGTGATGCCACTATTGATGTCGCAAATGTTGCATTAAGTGATGCCACAAATAATGCCTCAAGTGATGTCACTATTGATGCCACAAATAATGCCTCAAGTGATGTCACTATTGATGCCACAAATGTTTCCTGTCTGCCCTCAATTTTGCCTCACATGTCAGGAGAGCAGTTCTCTTAGGAGGGTTCAGCAGGTGGATAGTGTTTAAATTTCTCATTTCATTTATTCTTTGTTGTGAGGAAGACCCAGCGAAGTGCATCCCGCCTCGTACTTAAGTGTCTTCGACTGTATTCTTCCTACGTCCGTTTGAAATTTTGGTTCCCTTTGAGCTGCATACTGCTGCTGCTGTTGCAACACGTCTAAAAAGCGACGATCGTGTCACTAAACAGTGCGTGCCAGAATTATATGCAACTCTATTTTTTGATTCTCACTCCCATAGTTGTTAATAAAAATTAGCGACACTTGGCAATACTAACACATGCTCAGATCTAAAATTGTAAGATGATCTGTGCAATAGTAAACAAACGGCAGTCACTGACTTGAATTTTTGCAAGTTTCAGCCTGTCAACTTCATATGCAAGGTGGGACGTAAAGATGCTTCGAGTCATAGTGAGAAGTCTAAAATTGTTCAAAAGCTGAGTAATAACATATATACATTAGAAATAGCAAAAGAATTGGCCTGTGACCATCGTACCATTAAAAAAAATTGTGACCAACCCTGATCGTTGCAACGGTCGTTCTGACAAAGGGAAACGTCGTAAGAAAGCACCTGTGTCGCATCGAGCCATGAGTACGATCATGAGAGAATGCCACCGTAACTCACTTAAAACTGGCAAAGAAGTGTTTGAAAACGCTGGTGTTCCTAATGTGCCAAAATCCATATGATGCCGTATTCTGAGGGAGGTTGGAAAATGTGGAAAGCCAGAGGTTTGCCCTCCATTAATAGATATCCACAAGAAAAAGAGGATGGATCGGGCGAAAAATCACATAAAGGTAAGTTTTCAAACTGTTCTGTTCACCGAGAGTGTCGAGCGACTCGATGGACCCGATGGGTGGAGGAGAGGATGGTACTGCAAGGATGGTCCACGTCCCTACCGGATCAGGCGTCAGCAAGATGGGGGTGTCATGTTTTGGGCTGCAATCATTGGTAATAAACTGGTAGGACCATTCAAAGTCGCAGAGGGAGTGAAAATGACTGCCAAACTTTACATTGACTTCATTAAGGAACACCTTTTACCCTAGTACAAGATGAAGAATTTGGCATTCCCGAAAGAGATGGTATTTATGCATGATAATGCCTCGTTCCATGCTGCAAGAATAACCACAGAATATTTGGAGAGTGTTTTTGCCTGGCACGGGAAAATCATGCAATGGCCAGTTTGTTCTTCGGATATAAACCCCATCTAAAATCTGTGGAGTATCCTGAAAAGAAAGATTTACTCCGGTGGAAGGCAGTACATCTCCAAGGATGACCTCTGGAATGCCGTTCTAACTGCTGCCAAAAAAACTTCACCAAATCATATAAAAAATTTGACTTCTTCAATGGATGGAAGGCTTTTTTCTGTTGTTAAAGAACATGATAATTATATACACTATTAATTGCACTATTCAACCAAATTGAAGCTTTTTGTTTTGTGATGTCGTTGTTTTCACATTAAATATTCTTAAAATAATCTATTCTATAAATTTCCGTCACCAGTTGGCCATATTTGACACTGTATATGTGATTTACATATAGAGATGGCACGCTGAAACTTGCAAGAATTCAAATCAATAGCTGCCGTTTGTTTACCATTGCGCAGATCATCTTACAATTTTATGTCTGAGCATGTGTTAGTATTGCCAAGTGTGTCGCTAATTTTTGTTAACAACTATGGGAGTGAGAATCAAAAATAGAGTTGCATATGATTCTGACACGCACTGTAGTTATATGTGGCTTTTGAATCTGTGCAGCGCGATGCTGTTATCATGCATGATGTTCAGGTCACATTTACGAATAAAAATTGAATTGCTGATGCATGTATCAGGTTGTCCAGAAAGTTCGTGCCGATTTTAAGTAGTTCATTTTTCGACTTATTTTAGAACATGTTTAAGTCCAGAGAATAGGATTTGACTACACTTCGATTTAGAGAACAGTGTAAACTATCTTTTCATGGAAGAAGGTTTACGATCCTATAACTTGTGTTAATTCTGTAACCCTTTAGAATGGAAGATAAAAAGATTCATTTTCGGCACTTAATGCTTTTCTTTTTTCATGAAGGGAAAAATGCCTCTCAAGCAACCAAAGAAATATACGCAGTTTACGGTAATGATTCTGTATCCGAAAGAACTGTGCGGAAGTGATTCGCGAAGTTTCGAGCTGGAGATTGTAGCCTTATTGATAAAGAACGATCAGGCAGACCATCCACCACAGAGGACGACCAAATCAAGTCATTAATTGAGAATAACCCACATTCCACAAACCGAAAATTGGCAGAAAGCCTCAACCTATCAAAATCCGCCGTTCATGAGCACCTGGTCAAGCTTGGGTTCACAAATCGCTACGATGATTTGGTGCCACACGAGTTGAGTGAGAGGAATCTTTTGGATTGCGTTTCCATTTGTGATCTGTTTAATGAACGGAATGAAACTGTGCCTTTTTTAAAGCAAGTTGTGACCGGGGATGAGACATCGATTATTTACCGAAATGTTCAGAGAAAGCGTCCCTGGAGTAAGCGACATGAGCCACCCTTAGCCATCCTAAAAGTGGATTTTCACCCTAAAAAGTTATGCTTTGTGTTTGGTGGGATTGGAAGGAAATTCTGTGCTATGAGCTTCTCCCAAGTAACCAGACAATCAATTCTGAAAAATATTGCTCACAACTGGATGAGTTAAAAGCAGCAATTCAAGAAAAACGTCCAGAATTGGCCAACAGGAAAGGTGTTGTGTTTTAACGTGTTAATGCAAGACCACACGCTTCTTTGCGAATCAGACAAAAATTGCTGCAATTCGGCTGGGATTTGTTACCTCACCCTCCATATTCACCAGATATTGCTCCTTCAGATTTCTACCTATTCAGGTACATGCAGAATAGTCTTAATGGTAAAATTTTCAATTCTTTGGATGACGTAAAACGATATCTTGATGAATTCTTTGCCATAAAAACACCTCAATTCTGTGAAGAAGGTATTTTCAAGATAGAGGATGGATGGAGACATATTGTGCAACAAAATGGTTCATTAAAAATCTAATAACAAATATTTATTGACCTTTTTCTTTTTCTTAAAAATTGGCACGAACTTTCCGGACAACCCAATAGTATTGTCTTGAGCCATGTCAGTCTTTATTGGTAATATTGCAAGAATGATTTATATGCAATGGTTTTTGAATCTCTGCATCAATAAACATTTATATTACTATACAGCAAATGCTTTCACCTGCTTGGTAATTTGTACCTAGCTTATTTAATCTTTAATTTTTTCAACATTAACTTTGATTTAGCACCTAAAGCTTTACTGTACGGTGCTAATACCATTCATTATGTTCACGTAATTCTAAATAAATTTTCAGCTCAATCACTTTTCGCTACAACGTCCAATGTGTGACTCGTGGGTTCTACGTCGAGGTCGGAATATGGCACCACTGAACATACGGACCCATTTCGTGACTGTTTTCAAAAGTCTGAACAGTAGAGTCTCTGAATTGAGACATATCGAAAGCTGCAGTTTTATGACCAATATCCCCGACCATGGCCAAGATTTAATATCCGTTACAGACATGCTCTCCATTGACGACCTTGTATTCGAGCGCCGTAAAAAATTAACTTGCTTCTTACGACCGAGATAATAGGGAAAGTTGAGCCCTTGCAGCTGCGATCAGGAGTGTGGCGAGGGAGGGGGGGCTGAACTGCTGCGTCTTGGAAGCAACTCTGGCCGTAAATCCTGGGTTGTTTCTGTAGCCTCCTACAGCTGTATAGCGCTGCATTGTTTCTGTAGCCTCCTGCAGCTGTATAGCGCTGCATTGTTTCTGTAGCCTCCTGCAGCTGTATAGCGCCGCATTGTTTCTGTAGCCTCCTGCAGCTGTATAGGCTCCGTCTGGTTACACAGCTGTATACCGCTGCATTGATCTGGTTCCACAGCTGTATGATGCTGCATCTTCTAGTCACACTGCTGTATAGCACTGCATCTGTCTTGTTCCACAGCTGTATGATGCTGCATCTTCTAGTCACACTGCTGTATAGCACTGCATCTATCTGGTTCCACAGCTGTATGATGCTGCATCTTCTAGTCACACTGCTGTATAGCACTGCATATGTCTGGTTCCACAGCTGTATGATGCTGCATCTTCTAGTCACACTGCTGTATAGCACTGCATCTGTCTGGTTCCACAGCTGCATGGTTAAACTTAGTTACATCAAAGTAAGACTGGGTTACGGCTGCGTCTGACTACAGGTTACAGTGCTAGTGTACCTTCACACACAGATGATGAATGCTGCAGTAAAGAAGTGTGTTGGAGAAGCTTTACATTGATTGAACTGCCTAGCATAATTATCGTTTTTCTATACTAACTTAACAGCTTTTTGAGCCATGTTTTTTAAACGAACAAATGTATAAATATGTGATATAGCAAGTTAAATATGTAATAGTTCGAAATTATCATTTTATATTCAATATGCGCCACAAAAATGTTAAATATATAATAGTTGAAAATAATCAGTTTATATTCTATATATATATGTAATATATATATATATATGTATTCAATATTTATGCTCTTATAACAAGGTAAAGGTGCTTACATAGAGAATAACCTGCTTGAGTCACGAATAACTTTTTGAGGGATGTTAACACTTTTTTAATGTGACTTCAGTGCCTCTAAATTATGATGCTGTGTCGCTGAAACCTTACTCTCCAATATGGACTAGTTGCTGTAATCGAGAGGATTTAGGTCTGGTAATGAAGGAGATAGCTCTTCCGTTGAGATATTGTGGGAAACATTGGATCCCAAACGCTCATATATGTTTTCTTAGCTCCATGTGAGGTTGCTGTGTCTTCCTAAACTGGCCACTGGAACTGGCATTTTGTACAGACATTCTAAGCAAAGGCATCAATACATTAGCAAGAATGGTGTTACGGTAAATTTTTTGTTTACTCTTTCTTCCACACAAACGTATGAACTTATTCCGCTTTGAGCGATAACAGCTCAAACCATCACTGACGTCGCTCCTTTTCTTCGAGTCACTACTTGGGTGTCAATTGCACCAAGAACAGACAGAAATCGAAAAATTTTTACGTTAAATTTTGCTGGACATCAAATTTCTATTAGTCACTGAATACGAGAGTCGGTAGCATTTCTTTGTGAGTATGAGAGAGAATGATCTTATCTCTTGCAAAACGTTTGTCCACAGTTTTTGTAGATAACAGCTGTTTCTTATATTTGTAAAGAGATGGAGATGGTGGATATGGCTCCGATGGTTACATTCCTCTCATTTGCTAGATTTTTGAAAGATTTTCTTGCTGAACTTTTCTCTGATGGATTTGGATAGTTTTGAGGTCATGGCAGTTCGAGAACGAATTTGTCCAATCCTATTCTTCACTAGTACATTCAACGTTTTCCAGACACACATTCTGTTACCTGCTGGAAATTTACCGCCTTATGCATTTTCAAGAAAGCTATCATTTTGTAAAAGTTTTGGCCATTAAAATAAATATTATGCCTAGAAAACTTGATTTAGTTAGTTAGCAAAAATTGTGAATAAAATGGAATATAGGTGTAAATAAATGGTTTTACATATGTGATTATTACGATAATTATTAAACGTCCAGTAATTTGGTTGGGTTATTGGCACCTTTAGAGTGGTAGATGTTATTGGTTTGAAAATATTATCGTTGTCTGTCAGGTTCGTTATGCCAAAACCCGGAATGTCTAATTTTATCCGATGCAATCCGCGAAATTAGAATGACCATTCACAGATCGTACCAATAGATTTGACGAGGTATATATTTAATGTATAGTTCATTTATAACTCGCTGAATTGAACCTAATTTCCATGCTAAAATGTTTGTGATTTTCCAACATTTCTCCTTGTGAAAGATTTCAATAAACATTGCCATGGGTGTTTATTTTTTGCTTGTGCAAAGCGCTCGCCCGCGGACCTTCTTAATTTATATGAAGGTCAACGGGTTATCTGCTTTTTCACGACCCCAATAAAAGACTTCCTCGAGAAAGAAGCTCTAAGTTTTAGGGCCTTGTTGCAGTGGTCTGGCCTGCATTGTTTTCATGAGGGCAAAAAGCTCTCACATTAGCTATGCTCCTGTGACAGATCAAGTGCAAGGCTTTATATTAGCAAGACTAGTAGGAGTGTCTAGGTTACAGACGCACTGAGGGAATATTTTAACTCGCACCGAGCATATTTTGATCATCTTCACGTTACTCCATGGGTCCTGCAGTGCAGGGGTTAGCTCATCGGACTGTGCCAAAAGTGCATCAAGTTACTCCAGTCCTGCCTGCTGCAGCAGCTCACTTTCCAATCGTGATTAACAACCTCAGGCTGTGCGGGGAAATCTCTTGAAGAAGCGGTCGTAAAAAGAGTGAACTGCTCCACGATTTAGGGAAGTTGCGAGCACTTGCTTCGCATGAATTGCTGCTGAATTTATCTCTGGAGTTATGGAGATATTACAACTGCCCTCCTTGTGCTATAATAGACGGACGCATTTTACTTCTATCTCGTCAACTTGCAACTCAATCTCGCTAGGCTATGGTAGTGCTGTGGTCTTGTATTGATTTATCATGTATTGGTGTCTTGTATTGGCGTATCTTGTATTGGTATCTTGTATTGGTGTATTTTGCATTTGTGTATCTTGTGTTGGTATCTTGTATTGGTATATCTTGTATTGGTATATCTTGTATTGTTGTGCCTTGAATTGCTGTACCATTGTATTGTTGTGTTTTTTATTACTGTTTTCGAATGCTGTGTTCTTTTGTTGATGTGCTCCTTTTTGTGTTGCATCGAGTTATACAGGGTACAGTATTTTATAGTGATCCGGTGCCTTTGGTATCCACAATACAATGCTTGTAATACAGGGTGGCCCATAAATAAGGTACCTTTTTAAAACTATAATAGCTATAAAACTACAAATGGTAAAGAGATTTGGTTAATTCAGAATGAATGAGGAGATTTCAAAGTTTTCCACCAGCGTATCAAGTTTACTGACAGTCACAACACATTGCCCAAAAAATTCATAAAATCCACCACCCAAAGTGAATCGCTATGCAATGGAACAACGAGCAAAAATAGTGGAACTTTACTTCCGATGTAATTGTTCGGTTACTGCAGTTCAGAAGAATTACAGGAATATTGATGGCATTGAAAGAAGTCCTTCGAAGAAGTGCACAAAAAAGTGCTATTAAAATTGAGAGAAACTGGGACAACAGCAGACAGACAACGTTGTGGCAGGCCACGGACCATACGAACTGGTGCTTCAATTCAGCTTGTTGAAACGAGTGTTGCTGATCGGCCCAAAACGTCAACTAGGAGACGTTCAATTTAACTGAGAATGTCACGTACCTCACTGCAACGTATTTTGGTAAAAGTTCTAAAGTATCATCTAAATAAAATTAAATTAACTCAAGAACTCCATCCTACGGACTACCAAAAGCGATTAGATTTTGCGAATATATTTCTGCAGCTTTCAGACAATGAAAATTTTGTAAAGAATTTAATAATGACTGATGAGGCACATTTTCACCTCAATGGTTTTGTTAATAAGCAAAATTGCAGATTCTGGGCTTCAGAAAATTCAAAAGAAATTCATGAACGTCCACTCCACTCGGCTAAAGTAACAGTATGGTGCGGCATCACGTTTTCGAGGATCATTGGACCATGTTTTTTTAAGATGCTAATGGTGATGCAACTTGTTTTAATGGAAACCTGTATAGACAGACGATTCAAGAATATTTGATACCTGAAATTGGAGATAATAACACAGAGATTACCTTTTTCCAACAAGATGGAGCTACAGCGCACACAGCGAAAGAAACAATGCAAATGTTAAAAACAATTTTTCCAAACAGAATAATTTCTTGTTTTAGTGATATACCGTGGCCTCCTCGATCTCCAAATCTAAGTGCTCCTGATTTCTTTCTCTGGGGATACTTAAAGGAAAATGTTTACATTGAAATGCCTGATACTTTACAGCAATTGAAACTAAACATCATTCAAGAGATCAAAATTTCCCCAGAGACATTAAGGAAAGTAATGAACAGTACCGTTGAAAGAGCACGCTATTGTTTGACTAATAATGGAGGTCATTTAAAATCTATTGTATTCCATAGTTAAACGTATTTTATTGTTTCATTTATAAATTTATATTAAACTTTGAAATTTTTTCTTTCATTCTGAATTAACCAAATCTCTTCACCATTTTATGTTTTGTAGCTATAATAATTTTAAAAAGGTACTTTACTTATGGGCCACCCTGTAGAAGGAGTGGATTGTCATGTCTTCGGAACGGTCAGGGAGATGCAACTCTGTGAATTTTCACTTAATGTGAACATGATAGTTGTTGAAATGTTAGTAATTCTGTCGGGTTCTATTTATGTGTTGCGTGACCGTAATTTTGTAGCCACAAATATATAAACACTTGAAAATTATAAATTTTTCTTGTAAGTTGCCCCAAAAATGGTCAAGAACTTGTGTTAATTCTAACAGAAAGTGTGGGTAAATTTTATGTTTGAACATAGCTCAGAAAACAACTAAACCTACCCTAAAGGTCTAGTTTCTGTACCTCTTAATTTCTCATTTAAAAATCACATCATTTCCTAAAGCCCTTATGTTGCAATTTCAATATTTTCGTTAGTACATTGGCGGCAGAAGCGGATTTGATTTCATATTTTAACGTCCAATCAACGTCCCCACTCCGCCTTAGTTCTCTAAATTACGTGTGTAACGGCTTGCTTTCAACAGCCCCACCGTCTCTTTAATCACGGGGACTGACCTAAAAGCACATATGTCCCGAGTTATCGCCTATTTTTCAAGAATCGAATGGCTTTTGACGCAATAACTTCTCTGCTTGACACAGTCCTTTGCTGCGGAGAGCCCGTTTGGACGACGCAATTCCCAGCAGACGCTTCGGCTTTCAGTCTGAGCGCAATTCGAAACCGACCAATCGCTCCATTTGTAACTTCGCACGCACGCCGCTTGAATTTGGTGGCCGTCGAACAACTGTCATATTTCGTTGGCATGCGATTGGATTCTGTACAGTTACTGAGCTACACAGCTTCCAGACACGCAGTCTCGATTCGTCTTGAAAATCTTATGTCGTCATCTAAATGTGGTCCCGTTATTCCTTTCTGCGGGAATGCCTGCCTTGTAGGAGTAGTCCTAGAAGAGTTGTATGTTTTGAATTCACATCTGTGAACAGAACGTGCTTGCTCTTGCCAATAAATCAAGAGAAGTCGTCTGTGCAAGTGAACGAAGCTTTTGATTGCATTGTTAGAAAGCTTGAGACAAAATTTCTTGTGATAGTTGATGTTGTTAAAAGCTTTCTGCTGAAATCTGACGACATTTTCTTGCTGGCAGAGCACGCTGCTGAAGTACGGTACGACTTCATTTTCAGGAAATTATACTGGGTAAATCTGGTGGTACATTAGTTCAAGAGCAACACACAATAAATTTGCGAGTGCTTTACTTTAAGAAAAACATGCTCCACATTTTTAGAGAAAATTCATTGTAATCGGTAACAGAATACTGCCTGTTTAATGTTATTACATGCCCTATGTACACTTGTAGATAATAGTCAAGAGGCGTGGATCATGCTTCTGTGGTGACGAGGTCCTCATGTAACGAATCTTATGCTGTAGCCTGATAACCAAGTCATACTTGAGACTTGATAACGAGGATGTAATTGCGACTTCATAACCTTGTTATAGATTATTAATTTCAGAAATTCTAGCCTCCAAATTTACTTGATGTGCAGCGGAGCCATGTGCAACCAAGTGCATTACTCTAAAAAAAGAGGCTGCTCAACTTTCTTGCTCCCGAGGTCTTGTCACTACGACAGAAGCGTAATTTCTATTTACTCTCTACTCATATTTTCCACTTACTTCCACAAAAATAGTTTTGCCATAAGAGGGAATCAAACCCTCACTTTTGGCTGTTTATCCTTCAGTCGGCATTTCTACTGACATGTTTACACACTCAATCGTTAGTGACCAAGAAAAAGAACGAAGGAAACTGAAATGTCGTGTATGTTCCTTCTATGTGCGTCAGTGATGGCGAAAACTGTAGGAAATTAGACGAGAAATTATACATGTCGCTGAACTCGCGCAGATATATTTGGGAATAACTTTGCGTACAGTGTTTAAATGCACTGTGGCAAATCCCAGTTTGCCGTATTTTTTTATCTAACATTTTAATTTGCGTGCTGAGTAATTGTGTGTATATCTATTTCTCCTTAATGATTTTCCTGGGTAACTATGTTCTTATGGTTTTAATTTACCTCGGATGGAGCATGAGCTCAGCACTGAGTTTATAAAGGAAGAATTTTGCAAGACTAGATACGCAAAGGTTGACGGATTGTCAACAGTACACACGAGCGAGATGCAATGTTCCCGATCTAGCTTATTGATTTTATGGATCCACTTTCATTCTGAAGTGCAGTTCGAAATGAATAAATGGCCAGTTTTATTAGATTGCTTTATTCCACAAACTCTCAAAAACTCCGTCAGTTTTGATGCCAATCCGTCTCGTTAAAGTTTGCGTACAATGTTCCGTGATTGCGCCGAAAACCGTAACTTCTTCCATAACTCCATTTGTGGTCCGATTGATATCTGCCCCGGACTTCGCCATCGCGATATTGGAGTCGTTGTGGCTCGACTTGTTCGTCATAAACTTTGCTGCTTAGTCGACCGTCCTGAAGTGCTCCCTTCCATTGTAAACTTTCTGAATTGTATTTACATAAATCCGATGCGTGGTTTGCAAGTGGAGGCTTACCTCACTTAAAAGTCGTACCCCATCGTATTGGCTCACTTTACTTGCCAGAATGACATTACTGATTTCAGATCTGCTGTGTCGTGAAAACGCGGCAGTACTACGGGACTCTATCCTTGTAGAATATTTTTCAAATTTTTTTTCTGTTCGATGCAATTTCCTCATTTTTTTGCATGATATGTCAGTGAATATTTTCAACGATGTCGGCCAAAACGCCTGAGATGGATATGCTAGATAGGTAATTATGAAGAGGACGATAGTACGTAATAAGGAGTTAGCTATGCTAACATACTTGTTCAATATTATTTGTGTCGAAGATAACAAATATATACATGTATAAGGCGCTCCACTTTGCCCGAGCTAAATTTTGTCTTCGTATATGACCATTTCATCTCGCCATATTTCTGTGTATCCCGCCTTGTCTTCCTTCGTCTCACCATGTTTCTCTTCATCTCGTCATGTTGCCGTGTGTATCTCGTCCTATTTTCCGGCGTCCCGCCATGTTTCCCTATGCCCCGCCGTTTTTCCCTACGTCCCACCCTGTTTCCCTTCATCCCACCCTGTTTGCCTTCATCCCACCCTGTTTGCCTTCATCCCACCATGTCTCGCTTCATCCCGGCTTGTTTCCCTGCACCCTGCTCTGCTTCCCTACATGCCTCTGTGTTTCCCTACATGCCTCTGTGTTTCCCTACATGCGGCCCCTCGAAGCTTACCTGGAAAATAGGAAAGTTGTCTTGCACAGGCCTAGCATCTGCCAGACCGCAAGACTCACGGTAATCGCGCGTCATCAGGACTACAATATTGCCTTCAGTGATGAACATCGACGGTCTTGCAATGAAGGCTACGGCCTCCATGCTTGTCTCACCACCACGCCTCCTACAAAAGTTTTACGCAAAAACGGCTTCTGGCGAATATTTTCATGATTTTTGGTGGCGTGCCAACAGCTTCTTGAGTTTTCGAGGTAATTCTTTGTATTATGGTACTAAAATTTGTTATTCAAATCTTATTTAAACTGTTAAGAGTCGTTGATTATATATATCATCGATTATTTTATCCTTTTTATGCACTTTAACCCTTCTTAAATCTACAATAATTAAAAATAATGCCTTAATGAGATAAAGAAAGTTAGTTGAAAAATTTGATGAAATTTACTCCAAATAAATAAGTGACCTTTTGTGAGACGCATCAGCTCCGACGGGCAATGTTCAACAGGTTAATCTGAAATAATATGATCTTGCCGATATTGTCCTTTCTGGGCGCTCAGAAGTCTGTCCTCATCAACCAGCTGCCGAGTTAACGCGTGGTGTTTCGAATTTGGTTGCTGTGCTTCAATATTTGGGCTGCTCTGTTTTCTTAATTAATCAATGGGTATGACAGCGTCATGTCAGTAGCGTCCTTCAGTAATTCGTTGTATCTTCTGTATTCCATTTTGAGCTAAAATGTTCGTTGTTGTAGGTGCTCACCTAGTCAATTTGAAGCCTTTTTCGGCGACTACATGAGGGCTCGTCAACGTAAAATAATTCAGCTCTTCAAATAGTTGTTAAAATGTTACTGCGTGTAAATTAATTGCTTCTGTATCGTTAGCTCTATTAGAAATTTAGCATGCGCCGTTATTTAAACAAAATTATTCATGCCATTTTATGTTCAATATTTGAATCATTTTTAACAAATTCAAGAGTTGCTATAGTTAGTGCGGTATTGTAACTGCGGCTAGTCGCACTATTCATAAACGTACGACTTCCCAGCTTATTCCTTATTTTACTACTCGAATAAATAAAATTAACCTACATATGAAGGAATGACTACGACTTGCATGCCTCGAGATTTGTGTAATTTGATGTCAAAAGGATCATTATTTATATGTTTTCCGAGCCCTGCCTAGAAACGCGGCTTTATTACGTACTGGACGTTCGACCATTGCTGCAGAGCGACCAAAATCCTCCATCTCTGTTGGGAAATTACATTATTCTCCAATGTGCGCTAACATGCTCAGCTCAGAGCTTTTTGGTGCTGCTTTTGCAGCCAATATGGCTTCTGTTTTGACGGAGAAGCTGAAGTCCGAATATGAGGAAAACTACGGCAGTGGAGCCGTGTTTGTTTCTGCTTGCTCCCCTTGCCTTCTTTGTTTGCTCACATCAGGAACAGAATTATTGAATCAATTTATGGGTATCGTGGTCTGCGACCTCCGTCTCAGGAAAAAAGTCAAATAACTCGCTGAGTATAACCTTTGCTTTGCCTAGATCATACAGCGAAGCTCAGTTTTTTGTTTCTCGGCAACGTAGGCCATTAATATTAGCCTAGTTCATATTCAAAACAGACTGACTCCCTCTAGTCAAACACTACTGGTTCAGATGGAAAAAAGTCTACAAATTACCTCGTACATTATACCTTCAACATTATACTTTTAACAACGTACAAGAAACAAAGATAAAGAATCATTATAATTTATACAAAATATTAAATTTTACTCAATTTTTGAAGACGATAATTGTATCTTTCTAGCAGGGCTTGCAAGATGGGCGTGCGTTTTTTGTCTGTCAATTCGTGCTTTTTATGCCTTTGATTACGTTTCACATTATTTTCTGCTTCGTTTTACATTCTCCAGTTGTTACAGAAAGTGGCCTGAAAAAATTTTTAATATCATTTGCCGATAGACCGATAGTGTTATTTGTTATTTAACAGGGTCTAAATGGAAGTAATGTATGCACTAGTTTTGGTACACTCGAGGCCAATTTTTAATTCACACTGCCAAAGAATTGTTTTAGGAAACACTAAAAGTCCAAATGTTTTCCCGAATGTGCACCGACTGTTTCCGACCAGAGGGGTCGTACGTGTCTTCGCCACCGGTGCCACACGAATAATTGTGTTCCATCATAAGTTTAATCAGGACTCCTACCTGCACAGGTGTAACTCGGGTGCTCGGCAACGAGCACCTGCACAGGTTTATCTTATGTGAACCTAATTTATCTTATGTGTACCTAATTTATCTTCTGTGCACCTAATTTATCTTCTGTGTACCTAATTTATCTTATGGTCACCTAATTTATCTTCTGTGAACCTAATTTATCTTATGTGTACCTAATTTATCTTCTGTGAACCTAATTTATCTTCTGTGAACCTAATTTATCTTCTGTGAACCTAATTTATCTTATGGTCACCTAATTTATCTTGTGTGCACCTAATTTATCTTCTGTGAACCTAATTTATCTTATGTGCACCTAATCTATCTTATGTGCACCTAATCTATCTTATGCGCACCTAATCTATCTTATGCGTACCTATTTATCTTGTGTTTTTCATCTTTATTATCTTGTATTTATCTTACTTTCTGTTATGAAAACTCCTTATTGAAACGCTCATCTTGTTGCGAACAGGACCTGCTTTGCCCTGCCAAATTTTGTTTTAGTTCAAATGTATTCCAATGAAATCAAGTACGTATTCTTAAAATGGTGACGCTCATAATAACTTGCTTTCTTGGATGATCTACTCTGTTCATTAAATACATGTTGGTGAGTATGTGGTGAGGAATGCTACATCTGTGCTTAGATGTTCGGTAATTTTCTAATTTTGACCTTCTGAATTACTTGGATCATTCAAATTTTGAGAAACTTCGCGCTTAATGTCATTTCTGTATCACTAAATTATTAATTCTCGCTTGGTGATCACCGTTCCCGTTATTTTAATGCATCAAACTTATACAGGAATTTTATGTGCAGCACTCTACGGACTTTGAACTTGACATTTAATTACCTTTTTCATAGGTTGATTTCACAATTACAAATGAATCTAAAAATCGTATATCATGTGTTGTTGGCATGATTTTTTCTAAATTGTTTCACGATAATAATGCTTTTGTTTTTCATAGCTAAGTACTATGTTTGTTATGCTCTGGATTCACTGAATTTTTCGGTTCCTTTTCATTTCAACTATGTCCGCCTATTTTTCAAAGCGCTGTTTGGGCAACTTCCCACCCGTAAATATTTTAGCTTCTTCTCTGATGTGTTCGCACAACTTTTTTCATTGCATATTTTTGGAGCGCTTTTACGCGTTCAGCAATCTGGTAGATGGACTAGCTCTTTTGCAAAGATATTTTCTCATGACTTTTAAAGGATACTTTGACTGACTACCAGGATGCTGCTTCATTCGGGGGTGCTCACCCCTGATCGATGAACCATAGTATGTGCCTCCCTTCCTCTTGCTTTCCTAACTAACTGGAACGAACCTTCGTCTTTTTCTTCTTCTTTTGCTGTCGGTCATTGTCGTACCTTAGATCGCTCACTGACTTTTTCACATGACACGTTTTGTTGTCGTGAAAACTAATTTCTCTTTCATGGCAAGAAACTTGTTTACCGAACTTGAAAAATAATTGTTTTTATGGGAGAAGTATTTGGATTTTGAGCTTCTTTACAAAACTCAAAATTATTGTTCTTATGTGAGAATCATTAGGTTTTTCAGGTTTTTTTCAGGTCTTTGGTTACAACGTGTTGCTTCAACATGATAAGCGTTAATTATGGGGGGTACTAATTCTAAAAATTAATAAAAATATATTATTTACTAATATACCAATTATTTATTATTTTAACGCATTCGAGTTAATTAACTACTGAATTAGATAATTAAGTACATAATTTATATATTCAGAATAATATCAAAACATGTTTATTCTTTGAGTTCATTTTTCTTATTACGCCAAATCATCTCCAGCATATTTCTATCCTTCACTTAACTTAGGAAAGTTCAATAAATCAAAATTGCCTTCTACAAATACTTGCTCTTTTTCATCAACTCTGGGTCCTCGAAGGCTTGCGTTTTGTATGCATCTTACCGTGGAATTTTCGACTGCTACTCATGTTGCTTTTTCTACTTTTTGAATACTGAAATACTAGAAGATATTCCGTGCTTATACAGACTTACTTGTATTTTAATACCTAAAAACAATATATCTTTCAAATAATATGCAACGTATGTGAAGTGAATTTTCTAATGAGCTTTTATTTTGTTCCTTAATGGGGCCATCTTAGTGAAAAGCTTAAATGTACAACAAAACTAAGCGCAACATAGTAGGTAAAATTGAATTTAAAACACATTTATTCATGTACTTTTCCTCTTTTTTTCAAAATAATGGCGATTTCAGGGGTAAATAAGGTATTTTTTTGCATTTTTGATCCAAATCGATATCCTCTTACAGTGTTCATGCTAAAACAAAAGTAAATAGAGTTTTGGAAAGAAAAAAATCAATATCTGCAAATGATCGTGCCCTTTTTTACCACCATAAAAATTACAACTCAAAAACCGAAAATCAATTTTTTTTACCATTTTCACTAAGATGCTCTCCTTATCGCATTGCCACTACGGCCATGATGAAAAATTGACTTTTGTTACGTACTTGACCAAGCGAGGTGAACTGAAATACGTGCGCGAAACGGCAATGTCGCGACTGCAAAGTTTGGATTAGATGTAATAATGCCACAAATAGCGTACACTTGGGAACATATAAACACTATGATGAACTGACGGTTCATAAACATGAACGCAATCACGTATAATGAACGGACTTTCGAGAAAAACATTGGTAAGAATAAAAAGCTACTATGGGGAAAAGAAGGCAGTGATGCCTTAACTAGATCGCAGGAGAAAAACGAAATCAGGAAACTTTTCTTGCCCAAGGAGAAGAAGAGCAATTGGATACTCTGAAAAAATCTTCCATTGGAAAAGGAACGATATCCATATGGTGTTTATTTGTTTTCGGAGTTTAGTAAAAGTGTATTTTCTAAAGCAGGTAAATTATAATACGCTGTTTTGGGGAAGCTACATTGTACATAGTAGGTTCTCAATATTCATTTTTATTTTAAATTAGATCGAATTGTTTTACTAATCTCACTGAAGTTGAAATTTGCAGTAGCTGCATCTTAGTTCATTTCTTTAAGGTTACAATTTGGTTAAATGTTTCATCAGTTTGTGTATAGTGTTTTCCAGAGCCAGATTCCTTCTTGGCTTCCACCATTTAATTCATTACAAAATCATGCACGTTGGTGTACTGCCAAACAATAGTAAACTTGTGGCAGTCTACCAGCCAAACCAGAGTATGGAGCCCTGAAACCATTAATACTACTGATCGTTTTCTCCAGGACTGTGTATTTCATTTCGTATTTGAAAATCACATCGAAATGTTAGGTATTTTTTGTTAAAATGACAACCGCTCATGTAAAACGTACCGCTGCGTTGCACAAGTTCATCTCCCAAACTAACTACCTAGTTTCTCTTGATGAAACAGCGGCTGTTTGCTCTTCTTGTTCTTTTGATTCGACGCTTTTTCTCAGTGGTCGACCTGTCACATTCATTTTATAAATTTAAGCCCCACGCCGACCTTGTACGCGTTTTTTGGGCAATGGTTGTTGGCTGTCGGTCGACATTTGTTGGGCGTTTTTATTGCATATTACTTCCGTCTGGTACGCACCCTTGCAATGGGCCTTGTCTTGCCTATATCATGTTCCCCTTGTTTGAGGGGAGATCTGAGCACAGACTCGACCATGGCGAGCGACACCGTACGACAACCAAAGACTTCGTTTCAAGGTTGCTCTGAGCACAACTGCGTTCTTATAGATTCATTCATTTATGCATTGAATCGTTTATTAAACACGTGATTAGTTAATATACACATTTATTTTCTTAGCTAAATGGAATCGCTGTCACTAATATGAAGTATAATGGGTAGGGAATATAGAAAATGAGAAAACAGAAGTAAAGAAAGCACGTTAAAATGACTCATACATTTTAGGAAACAGGAAACCGTAACATGGAGTAGCCTCATGGTGAGCTGGCAGGCGCTACTGTCAAATGTAAAATACAGACTTAAAAATATGTGAGTGAATACAAGCTTTCAGTATTCGTGTTGTAGAAAACTTGTGACAACAAAAAGAGGAAATGCGAATTTATAATCGAATAAAACTAGTGTCGTAAGCCTGGAGTTAAGAGAAGAAAATTTATTTTTAAGTTTGGTGTCATTCACTACGATGTCGTTTGTAATGAAATAATTGAGAAAAATATACAAATATCATGCGAGTATGTTTTGAAAGGAGAACTAGAAATTTGCAATTCCTTTAAAGGTTTCGTGTTAGATTCTCTCTAACCAAAAAAATGTTTTTCCTTGAAACAAAATAGCACAAAATTCAAGTAAAGCCACTTTTCAAATTTGTTTGACAGTTACAGTATAGTTGCTTAATTTTGAAGTTATAAGTTACACAAATAAAATAATAAATTTTATTTAATGTTCAAGTGTTTATAAAGTTCAATTCATGCTTTCTATTGAACATCCTAAGACAAGAACAATTGCTGAAATTCCGGTCATGAGTATAATGTCTGATTCAGTAGCGTTTTCTCATGAGTTCAACTTGTACTCGAGTCATTGGTCAAACTTGTAGCTGGTTTTGAGAGCAGTGTACGGACGGAAAAAATTAAATTTATCTATTGTCTTACTGGGTCTGTAGTGGCAATCGCAAGACCATGCGTTTGACCCTCTTATTTATGCAAACATTTTGTAGGTTGCCACATGCCAGCAAAACCTGGTATTAAATTCTGAAAAATCTCTGTCTAATGGAAGAAACATATTTCTTCTCCATACAAGACACTCAGTAGGCAGAATACAAGCCATTAAATAAACAGTTGTACTAGCTGGCATTACTACTACAAGTCCCAACGCTTGATGTCTGGCAGTCAGTACTACGAGTTGATACTCAGTACTATGAGTTGATACTCAGTACTACGAGTTGATACTCAGTACTACGAGTTGATACTCAGTACTACGAGTTGATACTCAGTACTACGAGTTGATACTCAGCACTACGAGTTGATACTCAGCACTACGAGTTGATACTCAGCACTACGAGTTGATACTCAGTACTACGAGTTGATACTCGGTACTACGAGTTGATACTCAGTACTACGAGTTGATACTCAGTACTACGAGTTGATACTCAGTACTACAAGTTGATACTCAGTACTACGAGTTGACACTCAGTACCACAAGTGGCCACTTGGTGTAGCGAGTTGGCACTTGGTATGGCACTTGGTGAATAAGGCAATAGAAACGAGCCGTTTGGCTTATTCTTGGGTTGCTACCCGAGTTCCATGCCGTATACTATAACGAATTTGCCCTTGGTGTAGCTAGTAGGAACATGGTATAACAAGCTATAACTCGGTAGCATACTATGTAGGCACAGTACACTGAATTAGTATGTATTACGTGGTAATATCAATACCTTTGAATGCTGAGACGCCAGTTTCACGCTTCACTTCCAAAATACATCGGACAAATTGTTGTGTTGTGAAAAAATAAATTTTAGTTTTAAAGACTGCCTGTACTTAAAAAGCTTAAGAAATAAATAGTCACCTTATCTTGAACACTACGGTGCATTTTATGAACTCTTCAAGATCGTGCAAGAGTCATTTATTATTGAACATCAGTTTTTACTTGGCGAAGTAGGAAAGTCAAAACTATTCAAACATAAATAGATTCAGCATCGAGACGGTATCGCAATTGTCTCAGAGCACAATTACTTCACAATTTTATGTCTTATCAAACTCATAAACGAACATTTTATCGTATTGGTTTGAACTGCTCGCATCACAGAAATACTGAAACGTAAGAGGCAATTTTAAAGGAGCATCTGAACCACCGACAGCGGCTTCACGCAACTCTCTTTCAGGGAAATTACCGGAGTTTGGAGGGGGTCTTCCGACGTGCTTCCCTGGGCTTGTTTAATTGCTGCAGCCCTAATTGCATCCATGACTGGCGCGTTGCTGTAGACGCTTCTGTTCGCGCCATCGCTGTTGGTTGCTAGAGATGTTCAGGCGTGTGAACAGCACTCAGAGCTGCAGTTTACTTACAATAATGGTCTTAAGTCTCGAGCTCTGACCACGCTGGAGCGCTGCGAGAACTGCAGTTCAAGATGGATTCTGCACGGAGGATATTCATGGTTTCTGTTTTGGTGGTTCATTCATCACTGCAATGAGGTATTGTGATGGGACTGGGTTCCATTCAGAAGTACCCTTAGCTACTCACGGTAGAATCGATGTATATATCGTACTAAAGTCTACTGTGGATTTAGTTGTTCTACTTTGCATTTGCTCTTTTCCTTACACTTTTTATTCCACACAGAAAATCGATAAATGAACTTTTTGCATTTTTGGGTGGATAAAATGCCGATACTATATACTATTTTCATAAAGACAATAAATACAAGATTTTTTGTAGATTTTATATCTTTATTTTCCTCTCCTCTTCTGTGTGGGGATTTTAGTGTTGGTCAAATTTTCGTACGAGTAATCCAGAAACGTAATTATGGATATTGTAATAAAGTACTCCAATGAACTGACAATAGTAATCCTGCGAATAGTTGCGCCAGTAATGGAACTTCGGTCATTTTGATATAAATGAACGTAAACGATTTTCTATAATTCTGCCTCATTTTTCTGTTGTACAACTGCATTCAATTGGTCCTGTATTGAATTTACTGTGTTTGTTTTCTCACAAATTTCATGACGCACATGATCGAAAAATAAAGTTTAAAAAGCTCGCTGCGATTGGAGAGAAAATAGCACATCATAATTTATATCATGTGTCTGGTAATTGCATGTAAAAAGTTACCTTGGTTTCGCCCAAATTTCCAATAGATGTTGCAAACCCTCGTATTTTAAGTCTCTGTTTTGATGTTGCTACAACTCGTATGACTTCACTGACGTCTCTCTCGCGGAGCGGAAATTATTTTTCGTTGGTATCTGTTCGCTACACATAAACTTTTCTGAT
>VCRD01001339.1:68327-80889 GCA_006783055.1 Trinorchestia longiramus
GCATCACACTCGAAGCATCACTTCAAGGAGCATCGCACTCGAAGCATCACTTCAAGGAGCATCGCACTCGAAGCATCACTTCAAGGAGCATCACAATTTCAGAATGTGTCATCAGATTAGAAGGCGTGTCATCAAATCTGACTGCCCTCATTTATTATCCTCATTCCTTGTCTTCGCTCCTTACCCTCATTGGTTTGCCTAGTTTGTTGCCTTCATTTTTGCCTTGTTTTATTATAATTGTTCATTACTTTCGTTCTTTGCCCTCATTCATTGCCCTCTATTGTCGTCCTCGTTCATTACGTTCGTTCTTTGCCCTCATTCATTCACTATTTTTTCGTACCTCATAACAACCCTGTCACACATAACACATTTACGGTGTACATCCACGTGTCCGCGAGACACATCATTGATTTTTGTAACGCGTTGTTTTCCGCAGCAACTGAAGCACAACAGCCATCCCTCACCCCCATCCTACTACCTCCACTAAGCAACATCCCTTACCCTCTAATGTGACTTATTGCTGCGGCTTAAGTGCTGCCATCAGGCTGCCTCAGTAACGTGGTATTTGTTGCTAGGTATCGATAAGCGACAATGAGTTCTCGCTTGAATTATTTCGGGGATGCCAGAGCCGATAACAAGGAATCTATTGCTCCGTGGTTGTGTTAAAATTAACGTGTCGTACAGACGCAGCATTGTTAGTGTCTATGACATCGACGTATATTTGATCCAATCTTTTTTCTAGGTGAAATAAGTATTAAACTGGAGAGCGGTACTCGACCAACATGTTTTACTGGAACTGGATCCGATAATAGAATGTTTAACTTGAAAGATGCGCAGCATGATAACTTGGCAGTTGTGTCACGCTTTAAATGAATGCAATCATCGCTCTGTGTATTGATGAGTTACTAAATTATCCAACTATGGAGAACTACGTTACTGCAGTTTATCTATTTTTACCGTGAAAGACTTAAATACCTAGAGATTGCAGTAGAACGAAGTTATCCTCATGTTTGTACCACGTTTTTGGAGCTCTATTATACATGATGCGTTGTGCATCATGCAGTGCATTATCACAGCTGCTGTGAGGGTGTAATTACCCTACAGTCCTGAACACATGCACAAATATAACCCTCCCAAATTTCCCACACGTCCGAAGGCAAGCTCCTCGTTGGGAGGCCCTGACAGCAGCGTGTGGCGTATTGATCGTCACATATTCTTACATCCTCATAACGCCACATAAATTCTCAGAGGGGCTGGCTATGATATTAAATTGTGTCACTCTTTTCAGCCATTCGATTTTATTGAATAGAGGAGGGTCCGATTGAAAAGGTTTCCCCTATGAAAAGCTGACAGTAAAATAGTAGAAACAAGGATTATTTTCTGATGAACTTATGCTTTTTGAATTTTATGGAATCAAATGGCATGCACTCGTAAAGTAGAGATCCGTCGTTATGTTCTGAGTAGAGACTGAAGTGACAGCTTCCTCCCACGTGCTACAGGATATTGCTGAGCAATAGGTTTTTTATGATTATCAAAGATTTAATACACGGACACTGCTGTCCCGCCTACATTTTTTTCCGTTATGACTTGGATCATTTGAACGAGGTTGTGACTGGCTACTCCATATAATTTATCATAACTGTAGTACTGCAGTCCTTGTTTGCTTAATTTTAAGCTATTTTCAGCAGTGAATTCTCTGATATACGCATTATGAGTGTGTTTAAGTAACCTGCATTCCAGGAACAAATGCTGAATGTTTGTTTTTCAAATTTTTAGCAGTACAGCCTCCTTCGCTTCCAAGCTTTTAATTTTTTCTTTGAATACTTTCTCCTCTTTTAAGTGCATGTTACATTTCAGTATGTTGCACATCTTCATGATTTGCTAGGCCTCTCATGGTCCTTTTCTTGTTGAAGCTCGGCACAATTTAATCTGCTCTGAATCACGTGTTTGCTGGTGGAGCGTTTCTTTGTTTCAAGCTGCCCTCGAGTTTGTGTGGAAATCAGCGTCGTCACAAAGGCTATCTTGCCGGCAGACCTCCGGGGCAGAATTTGTTAGAAGAGCAACATTTGGTGGAGGCAGAATTGCTGCACTGCATACCTGCCAGGCGGATGGTGCTAGGGGGCAGTGGGAGCAACCAAAAGATGTATGCAAAAGAGGCCATCAAATAAGACGGCCTCTTGTTCAATTATGAGAGCTACTTTTGAGTTCGTTCTTCGGAAAGACTTAAAAATGAGTCGGAAAAAGTAAAGAGAAGTAGTCTGGATGGACAACGCGTCTGACTTAATATTAGGTTCGGATAGAAAATGAGTTAGGATGAAATATGACTGGTTGAGTAATCAGTGGGGATAAAAAAGAACATGGGTGAAAGGCAAGTGTGGATTGAAAAGAGCGGCAAGGGTATATCAGTTAGATAATTTGATTTAGGTTTAAAAAGTAAAATAATTGATTTCATCATTTAAAAAAATAGTAGCTGTACACTCCTACAGTCAGGGGATTTAGCCTGTTTTTGAAGTGAGATTAGATGTTGAATTAGATATTACTTGTCACGATTATGCAATAGTTCTTCAAAATAAGATACTTCCGAATGAAATAACCTGATGAAACGAACGTGAAAGTGCGAATACCAGGTCTGTAACCTGAATATTCATAGCAATTGTTTCATTGTAAATATAACTCACTTTTTCATGGTAATTGTTTTAATAACATACGCTAATTATTTTTATTTTGCTAGTTGTCGTTATCAAAATGTTTTCTTGTATATTGTCTCCAAACAATTTTTCCCACGAGATATCAAATTTTAATAATTTCACAGAAAGGAACAGTCGAAATTGCCTCATTCAACAGCGAAAGTCAGTGCATGTATTATCTAGTTACTTTTTATTTATACGGTGGTGGTGGCACAAAGCATTGCCTAGAGCTCTCGTCAGGCGCGTGTTGTTTTGTTCTTGAGGTACGGTAATTATTCCCTTTGAGCTGCAACTTTGCCTCTCCTGCTTAGGGGGCTCCGGTGGGACGTAGACACTGTAAATATACCATACAAGTCAAGCATTTGAGATGAACCAACACTAAATGACGTGACATTTTCATTGAAAAAGCCTTCAGTGATCTTTCTAATTATAAAAAACTGGGATTTGTTATGGATTTTACGTGCTTGTCATGAACACGAGTATTGATCTCAATGAGCTTGTATCCTAGATACTCAAACGTCTGCTGATGATTCCGTGCAGCTGGTCAGTTGGCAGCTTTCATGCAGCTGGTCAGTTGGCAGCTTTCATGCAGCTGGTCAGTTGGCAGCTTTCATGCAGCTGATCAGTTGGCAGCTTCCATGCAGCTGGTCAGTTGGCAGTTTCCATGCAGCTGGTCAGTTGGCAGTTTCCATGCAGCTGGTCAGTTGGCAGCTTTCATGCAGCTGATCAGCTGTACAAGAACAGGCAGTGCAACCACAGGGTGTCCCATAACTAAGGTACCTTTTAAAAACAATTGTAGCAAGAAAAGTTTTTTTAGTTCAGCATGGTTGACTCGACAATCCTGCATCTTCAGAGTTACCATACTTAGAGTCCACTCTTTATCCGTACACTCTTAATCCGTTACTTTTTTTACTGCTCCTCTATAGAGGTGAATTATTGACACTTCATCAGAAACAAGATGCAAGTTCACGGGGTGAGCTCGCCGCAAGAACGAATTTTACGAGTACGTTTGACGGTTTATTTTGTCCGAAAAATATGCAAGAACTTATTTTATGACGGAAAAATATTAGTGGCAAATTTTGTTTTCTGTTGAGAGAAGCGGAACGAAAACAAAAATTACAATCGTATGCAGTTTTACATGACTGAAATTTGCTTGCTTCAATAATGCTGTTAATATTTCATGTATAATGCACCCTTCAGAAGAATGCATTCCGTCGCATTGCCATTCGCCGTTCCTGTGGAGGCTTAGCGCTTCACGCAGGTCACTTGGGCTCATATAATAGCTGATGAAAGTTCGATCATTAGTTTGTTTTGATTTTGTGGTTTGTATTATTTATTGCGATACTTTGCAGTACCCGAGATAATTTTGTTACTCTTATTACAGCGTTTCGTAATATCAATGCAATTTCTTTAATTTTTCCCTTCACTTTGGTTCTTGCATGTATATGATGTATGTTTTTTTATGAACTAGTCTTAAATTTGATATTTTTTCTGAGTTTAAGAAGCAATATACGGAGGTTTGTTCAGGCTTGTGAACTATGCATGCGGTCTGTTATCGCTCACCTGTACGCAGACAAAACAGCGCTGGATTCATACCGACATTACTGAGGTGGCTTGCGTTCACGTACTTCGTTGTACAATTTTTACCAGTTCAAGTCAAAAAGTACATCGGATATTATAAAAGTATTAGCAAAGACCTGCAACTTGTTGTTAATTTCATTTTTCTTGTGTGAAGTGAATCCCATCAACGGGGCTGTAGCGAAGCATGTGGTGAGGGCGTGTGGTGAGTGACTGTAGAGGATCTAAAAATGTGACTCGAAATGATCATAATGTTTACCCTGCCTAGGTACCAGCTTGGTCGACTGGTGAGTACCAGCTTGGTCGACTGGTGAGTACCAGCTTGGTCGACTGGTGAGTACCAGCTTGGTCGACTGGTGAGTACCAGCTTGGTCGACTGGTGAGCACCAGCTTGGTCGACTGGTGAGTACCAGCTTGGTCGACTGGTGAGCACCAGCTTGGTCGACTGGTGAGTGAATCTGCTTGCGAGCGGAAAGACCCGGGTTCGAATCCCGCTGCCGACATGGTTGACGCGGCTAGAAATACGGCATGGGACTTGAGTAAAACAACCGAATAATTATCGAAGTAATTATCCGACCCAAGAATGGGCCAGAAGGTTCGTTCCTATAGCCTCATTCTATTGTATTCTAATAACATACATAGGTGTTATTATTACTTTATTACAGCAACGTAGGTGTTATTATTGCTTTATTACAGCAACGTAGGTGTTATTATTGCTTTATTACAGCAACGTAGGTGTTATTATTGCATTATTGCAGCAACATTACATACCTGGAAGTGGTAAAGCAACAAAAATATTGATTGATGTAGAAATATTTAAATTTTTCGTGTTCAGTTATGAAGAACAACAGCGAACATTTAATTTTTCATGAGCTTTTTATCTACGTGAACACGCGTATCAACTAGTCAGCGTTTAGCGTTTTCATTTATTTAAAAAAGAGTTATTCTTGCATCATGAGAGCCTATTCCTATATGTTTGAAGGTGTGCTCATTAAATATTGTTGATGGATAGTCCCTCATAACCAGTTGATGCTCCTGTGCCATCCTTTTTTTCGTTATAGAATTTTTTGTTCGTTTCAATATCACAGCTCGGCTTGAAGCTAAATGTCAGCTCCAGCATCGGACTTGAATTAGTCGTTGTTAAAATATTTTTTTATCTCGATGAATCATTCTTTTAGTTAAGCGAATACCATCATCTGATGCCTAGTTCTTCTAAAAAAGCATGATCATTTTGAAACACCTATGATCTAATTGCCTATTTTGAAGTCAGCATATTGGAATGTTTCCAACGTTACTAATACTTATAGTAGGATATTCCCGCTGTTAAGTTTACGTGCATGACGCGTTTAGTGCTTCCATGCGCGAGATTGCATCTTAAAAAATCAGAAAACTTTTTGAAGTTTGTATCTACTAGTGTATGTGCCCATTTGTATTAATTCCTTACTGCTTAACTTCACGCAACTTTATTACGCAATGTACCATGCGAGATACAGTTTCGTAGAATGCTAAAGACTCTGTCACAATTACTTATGAATTATTTATGTTTATACGAAATATATTTCCCAGTGAGGGGTTAAATTTAATTTTAATGAATGAAGAAACTTATAGTTTTCTCTCGTTCTTCATTCGTAACTATTTTTTAAACGTATTTGCAGTCACTGCCCATCTTATTATTCATGAGTAGAAAGATATTGTTCGATACCGAGATGACCTTTAGAAATGTAAAAAGCTGCTAAATTTTAGGCTGACCGGAGAAATGTCACGTAAAGAAATAATATCATAAAAGGTTTAGATGAATGTTATTGACTTGGGTTCTGCGGTTCTGGAAGACAGACTTGTGTGAAAAAAGTCTAACGCACATCGGTTAGTGTCCGATACTCTTTAGAAACAATCCTTTCTATTGATTGTTCTTTTTTCGACAAATGTTCGTGCACTTCTGTATTAAATCGTACAGTTCGTTAACTTGAGTTCCGTTAGACCGTTTCATGTTGGCAGCAACCTTGCTAGCATCCCAGTTTCCTTGCATCGCGCACCGCCTCAGCCATTATCGAGTGCTGTTTATTCCATTGTAGAGCTCTCGCCCTCTCATAGGTCACTCAGACGTAATTGCCTCAGACCTGCACGCTCTTTATTGCCTGCCGTCCTAAACCATAAATTAAATGCCTCCTTCATTGCCTCGCTACGAGCCTCTGACTTCTCTTTGATTCGTGCGAGATCGGAGATCATCTGTGCAATTTAGAGGTCTTGTTTGTTAGACCTCGTCGATCAACCGCTCTCTTAGATTAATTCTAAAGTCGGAGTTGTTGATCTATATACTCTAATTTTAGTCTCTCACGTTTCCAAGGTTTCTTTTTTCTGTTGAAATTTTCATTATAGGGGGATTTATTTATTAATTTTCGTTGCTAAAGCGCTGTTCCCCTTTGAAATTTGAAACAATTACTGCACGCACTATTTACATTCGAACTAACATTTATCATCTGTTCATTAGAGTTATCGAATTGTTTCTCCTTCACTTTGTAGTTAACACAGTTTTGGAGTAATTTTGCTTTCACTATCGTATGCCTTCCTGTGAGTAAAGTAGATGTCGTTCATCATTTCAGCGATAAATGTTCCGAAATTACCTGAATTTATAATGCAATCGTAAACAATGTCTGATATGACCTATCCAACTAACATCACATTACTTACACTAAAAATGGAAGCTCCGTGTTTTTCACGGCACTCGCTAAGTTTTTCTGCTTGAATATTGAGCCGCTTTGGTTCAGAGCTCTTGTTAACACGATATCGAACCTCACCAACTTCATCACGGTCAACTTCAAAATTCCCACGCAGTCCGGGTGTTGTTCCTTGTTGTTTGTTTTTTATTCTGGCAGCAAGAATGTATTCACAAATTTGAATCAACGTGAAATTACAAGTAGATAGCTAAGCGTAGAAATTTCGTGTGTAGATTGAAAATCTTCAGTCTGAATAATTTTGTGCTTGCAGCTTTTTATGCGCTGAAAAAATCTCCCTGTTTGAATACTGTATTTTTTTCATTTTTGCACGGACAGGTTCTAGGTTCAATAAATAACTTCGGGGATAATTATTTTTCCTAGTTGTGGAGCGGAGGAGGTGTGAGACAATCACGTCTCATTTCTTTTCCTATTTACTAGTAATTTCGGAGTTACCCACAAGGTCTACCTCTCTTCCTAGATGTATGTATGTATAACAAGAAAACCACCACCACTTCGAAAGCTTATTTGATCTTAAAAATTTTGGCTGGATCCGTCGTGAGTACAAAAAAACTTTCAGGTTCAGAAATATATCCAGAGAAAAAGTATATTCGGTTCCTAAATGCATGACGGGCTTCATGGTATTGTGTTCACCATGTACGTAGGACGGACCGAGAGAAACACATCAGTGTTGACTGCGAGGGTAGCTGAACTGCAGTACGTGCTTTGTCTTATGTCCTGCAACCAGTGTAGGTGAAGTGATCTATTCTGACAGATCAGCTGCTAGCCATGACTGCACTTGCTGCTAGACCTCAGTTCTTGCTGGCTTTGCTTTCTGTACAGGTAGCTCAAGGTCTTGAATTGACTTCTTGATTTTGTTGATATTTTTGGTTGATAACTTGTACAGATGATAGTAACTTTATTCGTATGGACGTAGGTGTGGGACATATTAAAATATTAAAGTTCATTTGTTTATTAATTCGAAAAAAATACTTGTTAATATATAGTGATTTATGAGTTCAAGTTGAGAAGTTCCTACTCTCAGTAATTGAATCATGACAAATTAATAAGGAGGCAAAACAGGAAGTGCTGTTCCTTGAACTGCGCTCATCCTGTTCCCCCCTGTCAGATGTCATGCCTTCTTAATATTTCATTTGAGTGAACCAACAACAATTCTAGATTCCCGCACGAAGTTAAATGTTAGTCATACTGCATTAATCTCACCGATGGATATCGGGGCTATAGCGGCCATGTCGATGATGGCACTGGCTTTGGAGGTTCGCCTCTGAATGGAAAATCTTGGAAACAGGATAATTCAATTTTCTTCAGGGGAGGAGTTCGATTAGCTCAACTTCGAGGAAATTACTGATATTGTACATATAAGCAGCAAAAGAAGATATTTTGGAAATTTATTGAAGTCTTGGCAGTTGTACAGTCACTTGAAATTAAACAAGCCTGTCAGTTCATATTATTTCAGTCTACTCGTGTGTTCCAATTATTATTGTTTTCCTTACTCATTTACTCTCCTGAAATCTGATTTCATTTTATGGATTCCAAACACTTGCCTGTGCTCTACCTTGAGCTTCAAGGCGTATTCTTGAAGTATAAAATGCAAAGTTTTGGTTCGGGAAGGGTGGGTTTTGAGTGCAGTTCAATTATTGCATGGAGTAACGGACGGCTCATGAGTCCTGGAATGTTGGGCTGCATGCGCAATGAGGTCTGGAACAGCCGGTGCTGTATTCCAGCCCGCACCCTGCCATGATGGCTTCTTGCCGGGCCACTCGCTTCCAGAACTTGGTTCTTCAGCTCAATTCTTCGAGCTCACCTACGTCGTAACGCTCGAAGTGTTTCTGCCTTTGAACATTTTCTTATAAACACTGCGATAGGAAAATGTGGATATGTCGTATTTTGGTTGGTGGTTCTTTACAAGACACCAGCCACGGTGGCGAGACCACGGAATCTAATAAAGCGCTAGCTTTCTGAACATTCCCTAGAAAAAATCTTGCTATTGGAAGGCCTCATAGATACAGTGAGAAGCAAAAGTATTTGATACATTAAATTTTATGTGCCTTTGTATTCGAGTGAAATTTTGCAATTGTATATGTTAATGAAAGTCGTCTATTTATGTATGGAAGAAAATGTAAAATAACTTCGAAATCAACTTTTATATACAATAACATTAAATTACCCAGTGCAAAAGCATTTAAAACCACTTACAACAATGATAAAATGAGCATTCAATTATGATTTTTTTCAAATTGACACAACTTAATCTTTCAATTGATCACAGCATCATTCTACGTCTGCCGTACATAACTTTTCAGAACACATTTCAACATCATAGCTTCGTACAAGGTACGAAGACGGTTAAAACTAAGGAAATATTTGATGATCTGTTTAAAAGTTTTATAGAGCGTCACTAAAATGTTAATTGCTACCGAAAAATGGCTAAAGATTTAAATTTACTGGTGGACACAGTGAGGGGTTATTGTTCTGAAGAGGAAAAATGTCACACTACAATAAACATTTAAAGAAGTTGACGTCCATGCAAACTGACTGAGGCTTCTGAACGATTTGTAGCACGATATATTCAGAAGAATCTATTTCTGACACGTAGAGAGATTATATATGACTTAAAGAATTTCGGAATTGAATTAAGTAGATGTAGAATTAAAAGAACCTTTAACTGCGTAGGCTTAAACTCTCAACCCTTTTGCAACTGTTGGGTTAATATATCCTAAACAAACTTTAAAAATTATTCCCTTTAGTCCCATATTCTAAATGTTTCGTTCAAAATTACGTAAAGATTAGTAAAGATAAGTGGTAATTTACGCAATATTTTGATCAGTATAAAAATAATTTGGTCGTGAAAAGGTTAAGGTACAAGAACGTATTGTTAGGCCTGATTCCTGTTGGTCAAGGAGTTGGACACCGCCGCTGAACGAAGACGATGAGCAATAGCATGCTCTCATGTATGTAGACGGTGCTGCTGATGGTCAACACCGATAGTCACTGCTTAGAAAGTGTGGCATCACTCCAACATAACCACAATTTTATTTTTCCACAGAATGATGACCCAAAACACAAACACAAAACAGCATAAAATTGTTAATGGATAATGGTAATGATGTCTTGAAATGGCTCATTCAGTCCCCGGATATCCTTTAGAAACCAACTACCGAATGGTGAACTTGCAGATTTGCACTTGATTTACGTAATGACGAATGACATTTCTAGGAGGGCTTCGAGAATGTGCAGTGAAAGATAGCCCATCATACACGTGCCTGTGCATCAAACATTTGCAGCAATGCGAGTGCATAGAAGACTGCGAGAAACCAGACCATTCCCCGTTGCAAAACCAGATGCAGGCTACCCTAGGAGGGTAAGAGATCTGGAGATGGAGGATGACATACTTCAACACTTTCATAGAGATCCAAAAACAAGCACACGCGATGCAGCAAATGTTTTCCCTTCAAGTCACAATATGGTGTGGTGCGTGCTACTCGACAACATTCAACATCTATTACACACTCGGTTTGTTCAGGGCTTAAATGCTGACAATTATCCTCAGTGTGTTTAATTTGCGACGTGGATTTTGCCTCAAGAACACAGGTCCGATTTTGTATCAGTTTCTTTTCACGGATTAAGCAACATTCATGCGAAAAGGAATATTAAGCGCGGATAATCTGCATTTGTGGTCCCACATCAATCAATATGGTGCACGGGGAAGCAGTCGCTAAATTAAGTTCTTCGTAAATGTATGGACAGGCATTATTGACAACTATCTCATCAGCCCTTACATCCTGCCAGGAAGACTCACTTCACGCACTTATTGGGAGTTTCATGATGAAGAACTACCCGGGTTTCTAGATGTTACCCTGGCTATTCGCAGAGGTATGTGGTTCCAACACGATGGTGCACCTGCACACTTCATGATTGCTGCTAGGCAATTATTGGATGATCTCACTCACTGGATTGGTCGTGACGGACCAGTCTGTTGGTCATCGAAGTATTCTGACATGACTACTATAGACTTCTAATTTTGGGGACACCTAAAGAGTTTAGTGTACGAAACACTAATTCCGTCTGAAGAAGAACTTATCTGCAGAATTATTAATGCCTGTACAAGAATTGCTGAAACTCCTGGTGTCCACACGGGCTCAGCAATCATTTCGCTGGCGCCTTCGTGCCTGCATCACAACAGATGGGTGAAATTTCCAGCACCTATTGTGACTACTAACCCAATTCGAAATTTCATTTTTGATTCACCTAACGACACGCTATCTCTTATGAGTCTTAATAACTTTTAAGCTGAACATTTCTGATGGAATGACTCATCAAAAGGCGTTTCTTATATGCAAAGCTGAACAGTTAAAATAAATCGTACTTTAGAATAGAATAGAATAGAATGAGGCTATAGGAACGAACCTTCGGGCGCATTCTTGGGTCGGATAATTACTTCGATAATTATTCGGTTGTTTACCCAAGTCCCATGCCGTATTTCTAGCCGCGTCAACCATGTCGGCAGCGACATTCCAAGTCCCTGTAACTTTTAAACTAAGCATTTTGGATATCCCTCCATGGAGTAAATGATGCATATTTAACCTGCAGGAACCTTGGGTTAAAGTTTGTTCAAAGAATTCTGAAATACCCAGTATATGCAAAATTTCATTCGAATTCAAAGGAAAATAAAAAACATAAAATCTAGTGTGTCGAATATTTTTGCCACTCAGTACGTATTATTTAGACGCGAACTTCAGATTACGTTACAAAATATGCGTGCACCAACGGACATCTGTCTCTGAATTGTATGAAATTTTCTGTGTGTTTTATTAATCTATTTACAGTTAAATTAAATATTACCAAACAGAAATGATAATTACGGCATTACAGAGCAAATTTTCGTCGAAAACTTCAGTGGTTTACTGAATTCAACACCGCACCACAACCGCTCTGAAAATTCAACACCGCACCACAACCGCACGGAAAATTCAGCACCGCACCACAACCGCACTGAAAATTCAACACCGCACCACAACCGCATTGAAAATGTCCATGCTTGAATGGGATTTGAAGGAATAGGTTGGTCTTTCTTAAAGGTTTTAATAAATAATTTTGAAGCAATTCTACGTGGCTTTTGATGATTTAGCATATTTAGAAGGTGCTTCTGGTATTTGAGTTTTTTAAGTAAGATTTTTATGAACTGAGAACATGCGCTGAACGACAGCTATGGTTAGCAAAGAAGCTCCGCTTTGTCTTTCCACAACCATATCAACAGAAGTACGCATAAAAACAATTCTACTATTGAAATTTACCTGAACTGCTGCATTCAGGTGCTGCAAGAAACTGATTGGGATTATATTGTACATATATGAATGTTGACAAATTAATTGCATTTTTCATAGAAATGGTTCACGGGATCTCATTTCATTGAGCTTCCTTACGCGCACAGGGTGCGGCTTGTTGGGAATTACGAGCGAAGGATCTAGTGTTAGGCCTAAGCTCGAGCTCTGAAATAACGCCCACCTTCTCTGCCACCATCGGTGAGTGTGCGTAACATGCACTGTGTGTAGCACGTACTGTGTG
>VCRD01001339.1:91715-102454 GCA_006783055.1 Trinorchestia longiramus
TCGTGGCGGTAGTGACAAATCTCTGATATCAGGCATGGCGGTTAACGTGTTAAACATCTTTTCACGTACGGCTTTTAATTATAGATATCGTATTTTTTGTTCACGACTGATGATGTAGACGTAGGAAATAGGATGTGACTTGTTCATCCAGAAAGAATGATTTGAACTCTACGATCTCATACCCAAACGTCATTTATTGTGCGAGCGTTATGACGTAGCTTCAATTAAAGTTATTAAACCGTTGTCTCCCGTACGTCCATACTGGAAGCCATGACCCATGCATGCCGCAGCAGCGGGATTTCCCAGAACTGCCTTCTTATTTGTATTAAATGTTTATAACTTGATGAGCGCTATAATCACCAGCTTGGTCGACTGGTGAGCGAATCTGCCTGCGAGCCGAAAGACCCGGGTTCGAATCCCGCTGCCGACATGGTTGACGCGGCTAGAAATACGGCATGGGACTTGGGTAAACAACCGAATAATTATCGAAGTAACTATCCGACCCAAGAATGGGCCCGAAAGTTCGTTCCTATAGCCTCATTCTATTCTATTTTATACTATTCTATAGATAATGCCCTCTTTTGTTTAAAGAGTTTAGTTGTGAAGAATATGTAAAGTTCATGTAAAAAATTCCCGAGACCATGCGATTAACTACGCGAGTTGTGAAGGCGGAAATTGCGATCATAAACACGGCCGTTAATCAGCCAAAACCAATGATTGATGACGGTGCCAATCCTCAAAGAAAACCCGTGAGATAGTTTTACCGATATTGTTATTTTGTTATTTATTACTGCTCATTATCATCATGGTCATGTACATTCATATTATTCTTACCAACATTATTATCATTATTGTTATTTGCTGTGCTATTATAATCAAGATATTAATAGTGCCATGATTATCAAACTTGCCATTAGGATCAAAGCATTATTCTTTTGAGAACGCTGAGTACGACTGCGGCGAAGTACATACGACAACACCTTCCATGTATTGATGAGTCGTCAGAATCAAAGACCTCTTCCTGTTACTACGTGGCTGAAGCACCAGCTCCGCATCACCGCCACGATGTGTGTCACATCATCGCTTGGGAAACGTTCACTTTCATGTTGCGAAGCTCGCTTTTAATTAAACTTCAGAACTAATGAAAGCTTCGTTCAATTCTTTAATTAAACGAGCAAAGCGCGCTGCCGAGCGACAGAAGCGGCATGCTAACTCCATTTCTCTATTGACTAGTTAGGCAGACGAACATTCCGGCAAGCACAGCAGTTGGCTCAACGCATAATGAATAACCAGGGTTAATTTCGCCGACGCTTAAAATGACAGCTATGAGAGAGCATTTGTCATAAGCGTGATCTAATTCTATGAGTATAACTGTTCTCGTTGCGTTTTTCTAAGCTGAAAAATCTTATTCCTATCACAACAAAAGCCTTAAATTAATTCAGTTATTAATGAAGAAAGAATAACTTGCACCGGTGACAATAATTACCCGAGTTTTTAAGAGCAGAAATGAACGTAGCTCTTAACTGATAGTTTTCAGCTGTTAAGAATTTTTTTAGTAAGCTTTGAAGGGGGAGGTAAGAATCTTATCGTATCTGAAGCTCCTCTCAGAGATACTTCATCTAAGATCAATTGATGATGACATCTCAACCCATACATGGTCAGATCACACATCCAAACTGGAATTGAATTTGTTGCTCAGTTGGGGAAAGTAGACTGAGCTGAAAACGTTCTGATGAGGCAAAACAATCAACATTGGTAACGTGTATTCATTATAAGTTTTTAAGGCCTGCGGTTTTATTTTGAAACTTCTTCTTCGGGCTTTTAAGTATAAATAATTAAATGCCAGGATTTAGCATCATCTATTTTTCCTGGTTATGTTTTAGGCAAGGACTACTATAAACTTTTATAGTAGTCCTTGGGTTAGGCACATTTGCCACAACATTATAGTAGACCTTGGTTTTACGCCAGTTTCATGACTCGAATATTATTCATGGAAGAGAGTTTTGTAACCATGACGGCAACACTAAGCCTTCTTTCACAAATTTCACTGGACACTCACTTAAGCTATAACCCGCAATGCGTTTCATTTTAAATTTCATTGCAAAATACGTTTTTTTACAGCGTTCATCTTACGTGCGGATAAGTTTCTATTGCAGTTTTTAAACAAGTGGAAATGAGATAGTGCCGTTAGTGTACCTGCACTGAAATCTTATGCTTAACAAACTCGGTACACTCTCACGTCGCGTAGCTTGATTTTCATAACGAAATATACTTATTTCTCTTTGCAAAACTCTGTTGGAAATATAATAGTAAACACCACTGACTACAATTTCATGATCATACTCAAATATCTGTCCTGAAAGAAGAAAATATCCTATATACCATAAAACATCAGAAATGTGTTGTGTTAATCACACTTTCAAGTTTAATAACATACCCTCTACTCTAGTTTGCACAGTTGAGATAACATACACCTTTACTAACGCAATATAAGTCACACAGTTTTTGTGACACCTGCTAATATCATGCATTTGCACTGATTGATCGCACAGAAATATTTAACAGATCTAGTTAGGCATGGATGGGAAGCATAACAAACAAAAGTTTCGCTCATTGATAGCTCATTAGTCAACAAAGGCTACGCCAGAAAGTTTGCTTCCCGAGTCATTTCTGCTCAATTTCCTCGAAATTACTATTATTGACTCCTGTTGTCATGATTTTTTATCATCCACGTTGCATCTTTAGCGGACGGTCTAATTTCTATTATATCCTCTTGAAAGCAGTAGTCTGTTTTCAGTCATCTGCATTCGTGTTTTAAGATGCTTAGTGTCATTCTTGAAACAAGTCTTCAAACGAATGTTGATGTTCGGGCATTCCATTTAATATTGAGTTTAATTTCATATAAAGCTTTTACATTTTAAGAACATTAGGATGTGTGAACTATTTCGTTTCAAGAAACACTTTAAAAATATTGTTGATATCTGGCCTTTTATTAAGAAATTTGAATGCCACTCACTGAGCTTGCCCTTTCAGTGGCTTAGACAAGCACGTCAACACGGAAGTTGCGTCGTCCTCGCATGTTAATAATTATTAAAAGTTATTAATCAGTCATTAATTATAATCGGTCATTGCATGCTATGAGGAACAACAAACACTGCAAACTAATAAACATCTACCTCTTGCGAAATATTTGCTTTTTATTTGAAAATAAATGGAAATGTCGAATTTCGGGACGTTTCTGTAAGGTTGGATAAGGAGATGGTGTTAATTTTCTTTATGTTTTATTCCTGTGACAGATACCAACCCACGATGCGACTACGTGAAGTATAGCTTCATAGAGTTTAATCTCTTCTACTCATTTAAGATAATTTTTGCTGTTGCGCATCATTTTTTTATATTCTGTGAAAAGTTTTCCTTCTCTATAATAGTTTTCATGGATTATTTTAGTTTTATTCAAGTGTTAGGACATATTTGTTTTTTTCGTAATCTTTGCTTCGTACATGATTTAGTTAAGTGCTGATATTTTAGTGTGTGAATTTAGAAATAAAAATTTATTTCGTCGCTCACTAATAATTAATTTATATATATAAATATATTTCTCATGTTTTTTTTAATATAATCGATTGCAATTCTGTGTGTAACATGAAACGTAAATGAGGTCTCTTTTTATGAACAAAATGCGCACAAAAGATTTTTCACATATGTTGACGATGTTTCAATTCCGGTTTTTTACTTTTACACGTAGCAATTCATATTCATTTAACCAAATATTTGAAGAAATTTTCATATTCATCTGGCCTCTCTTTCTCGGTGCGTTCATTATTTTTCTATTTATGTCGAATTAACTCGGTTTCATTCCTCCAAATTTAAATAAAGCATTAACTTATTTAGTGTACAGTTTCCATTCATTCAGTTTTTTTGCAAGGCATTGAATACTTTCATTTGATACACGGTTTTCTTGCTCCTATTTACTTGGAAGTAAAATTTACCTCGAATTTATTGCGGTGCCAATTTATGTTCTCAGTCTTTCACGGAGGCGGCGGTGGTCTGGTGTTCATTTAGGCGACGTTGCCTAAGTTGAGCTCAACTTTAGCCACTCTTTGCTCTCAGTTGTTAGCCCTCTTCCTAAAAAGGAAAAAACCTCGAGCGCCGTGTTGTCTGCGGAGTAATTAGTGCGCATGCGAAACTCGCAAACTGCGGTCGAGTGTGAGCACCTTAGCTGTGCTTTCCCTTCTGCTTAGATGAGATGTTTAGGGGAAAACTTCCCCTGGTAATTATTTGCAGAGTGAAAGTGCGTCTTGTTTGTATTTACGTCATTAACTTGACGTGTTCGTGTGTGTGGGCACATGCTTGTTGCACACACTGCGCTGGTTAGAACGAAGCAGGTTTATCCACAGCAAAGACTTTAACTTCAAAGTGGCGTCGGCGGGCCTATGTTAAAGTGTTTCAACTTTTCTTTATTGTGTTCAGCCGCATTAGAAACATTACCCTCGTGACGTGAATCCGCTCGTTTAGTTCTTATATCCTTGTTGGTTCCCACAACGTTAAAAAATAGTCAAAATATCGTTCAACAATACAAAATTTTTGAAATTAAAGCCTTGAATTTATCATACTTTGAGTGAATTCAATTGTTTATCTTTTGTGTAACTCACATACATTTATTAAAAGTTATTTTTTTACATTATGATTGAATACTGAACAATGTAAAATGAAATGGTCCTTTGTTAGTTAATTGTAAAATCTAGTTATATATAACACACAGTGTATCTCCATCTCTGTCTCTTTCTCTCTCTGTGTGTCCGTCCCATTTCTTCCAATCTACGTATAACTGAAAATAAATTATTAAACTGAAATCAGAAACTAAAGTAAATTAATACCCTAACTATGAATATTTAAATAATTTATACGTAACAATGAAAAATGTATTTTATATCATAGATCCTTAGTTTTATCACATTTAAGTCGTGAAATTTCCACGGCTATGTTATCGGTAGATACCATACAGAAAGGAAGTTCTGTATATATTCATGAAAAATATTCATTTAAAACGATGATTCGTCGTAAATCTTTAATACATTCGTTTTTTTAATAATTTAAAATTAGTCGAATCTGATCAAACTTTTGACACAGGTAGATAGTTCCCGTAGAAATTTCACGTTTTAGATTTTACTAATTTGAAATAATTATAAAGACAAACGTATTGAAGATTCATGAAAAATATTAAAAGAATGTTTTTCATGAATGTATACAGAACTTTCATTCTGTATCTCATATACCGATAACATAGCCGTGTAGGAGAAGAAGGCTAATAACGGAAAAAATAGTTTATTTTATAGTAATTCGGCGCCTTTGGTATCCAAAATACTATGATTATAATTCGTGTATTCCCGTCCTGATTTCAATTCAATAACTTTTTTCCAGTAATAGATTGGAAGAAATGAAATAGGCACACACAGATAGAGAGAGGTGGAGATACACTGTGTATTATATAAATTAATTATAGATCGAAAAATATTTAAACGTGAAAGAAAAATAAAATAAAAATGTATTTTATGTCATAGGTCCTTTATTTTATCACTTTGAAATCATGTAATTTCTGCGGGTAATATCTGGTTGAAAATATTTGAGCGTAATCTTACATTATACAGGGCGGTTAGCAAATAATGCACATTTTTAGAAAGCCCGAAGCAATAAAATTATAAAAGATGAAATTTTTTGGATAATTTTGAACAATAGAACGTAATTCAAAATGATTTATGACTTGCTTCTATTTTACCGATAATTATTACATGTTGCTTATATGACTCGATAAATTAAATTGCAGCAATGGTGCGCTGCTAGAAGTTGTAAATAGTAAAAATCAAGGACTTTTTCTTCTAATATAATGGATCTATTATTAGGGTGCAATAAAATTCCAAGAACAGTGTTAATGCTGCAACTCCTGACAAAAGTTACATGCAAGTCATGCCCACTAAATTCAGAGAAACAGCCTCAGTAAAAAGGAATCGAAGATAATGCTATATGGAATTTTTACACTCAGGTTAATTTCACATTGTGGTGACTTTCCGTGGTGGTTCTGGCCTCAACATCCAATTCCTTGGATTTTTTCTCTGGTGATATATAAAGAGAAAGTTTACATGACGATGCCTAATGCTTTGATGGAACTAAACTAAAACATCCTTCCTGGAATCTTCATAACTCCAGAATTACTGAGTAAAATAACGAACAGCACCGTGAATGAAACCGTAATGAACAAGTCTCCTACGAGTAAATTGAATTGCATTTATCACTTAGAATGTAAATTATGCTTTGTTACATTCTCTATCATAGTTCATTATCCAAAATATTATCATATTTGTTTTCTTTTTGGTATTTTGAAAGGGTACGTTTTATATATGCATGTGCGCGCCACGCTCTACCACAGTAATTCTATCTAGTTTATTGAAGTACACAATAAGAACACCGTCTATCCACCACGTTCTGCAGAGCTCGGATTTGTGGATGGTTTCATCTGGGGCGACCGAAGTCCCATCAGACGCGAGGCTGTGGTGATTAGATCATGTCCATCAGCATTGGCGTCTACAGTCAGAATATTTAAAATTGTGAGTGGATAAAAAGAGAAAAAACCTGCATCCGTAGCGGATTTTATTGCTTTACATATATATACAATTTTGAGAAATGTTTTTTCTATGTCCATTGTTTTGAAATATCTTTTGGAAAATGAACTTGAAGCGATAATTCACGTGAACCATGGAAGTATAATATATTATTTGAGCTAATGCATGTGATGTCTGTCATTTCTAGAGTCAATACTCCAGCAACTATGAACGAAAGAGCAGTATAATTTTTACTATCAAATCTGCTTCATATTCAAGGATCGTGAAAGCTGGGACGTTTTAGGGATGCAATCATGCAAGCCAGTCTGGTGTTTTAGACGTTCCTGTCAATTTTGCCCTGCAGCTCCCTGTGATTATTCAACAGATGGTTTTTTCACTTTTCCAGCGGATGTTATGTACTCCCTTTAGTCAGAAATAGTTTTCGATGTTTGGAAAGGTTCCGACTTGTAGACTTTTTCAGATTATTAGTTTTCTGTTTGTATTAAAATTTAGCCCTGAGTGTGCTAAAATTAGTGCAGACACTGCTTTCATTCAGATTTTGTTAAATAATAAATAACACGATAGTTTTTTCCGAATTATATTAAAGGATTTTTTTCAGAAATCTACCGCAAGAACAGGGAAATGAAAGACTAAGGATAAAACAATAAAATATATTCAAAAGCTTAGAAAAACACGAATTAACAACGAAAAAACGCTCTGCCGTCTGAGAAGATCTAAAGATCGTTTTTAAAGATTGAATAAATTGCAATGAATACGCATCTTTTTTATGGCAGTAATTTTTTTCTTGGTTTCTCGTTCTTTTTAAAATTAAAATGTATAATGTTGCAAGTTTAATGTATGAGTTAAATTTGTAGGCTTTTTCCCTTGGCGCCAATTGTTTCCAATTAAAGGGTACGCATATATTCTTAGATTTTTGACTAGTCTGACATACCCAAATTTTCCAATGGCTGCATCCAGTTCTTGCAGCCTTGGTGTTCTCTTTGTATAGCTCTCAAATAGCAGCAGTCACGTAGCTTCCATAGGAACTTCATGCTGGCCGTGCTCTCGGCATGTGGATGCAGTAAGGTTACACTTGTAGACAGGTTTTACAACCCAAGTGTTGGTACCTGAAATGTGCTCTTGACAGGTATACCTGTAACATACCTGACATGTACATTTACCAGTTGTACATGATTAACAGAACTAGGTAGGTGCGTTAGACGAGTGCAACATCCTGAGTGTATGTGTGCATACGAAGCAAGCGTATATAGTGTGACCTGTTATATGTCTGTGGTCAGGGACACATCGAGTCTGATGACACTTCTGTGGAACAAAACCTTTGTATAATGTGAGACCCGTTGTATGTGTATGGCCAGTGACACTACGTACTACCTTGAAGCCTGTACATAGAATAAGTTTTTAACGAGCAATTCTTATTACGTAGACCGGTCGCGTGCACCTCAGTTATTGGTTTACTTATCTCAAGGGTAGAAGAGTTTAGTATGTGTGAGAAATTGTACGAAGTGTGAGAAAAATAAGTGAGTTTTAATTGTAAGAAGTGTGAGTTTATGAAAAATTTTCTGGGCTTCAAAATGAAGAACAACAAAAGAAATTTTTTCAAATCTAAGATTTTTCAAAGTTAGACGTATTATCGAGTGTGAAGCAAATACGTGAGTGAGTGTATTGCTTCGCGTACGCAAATCATTTAGGAGAATAGTTACAAAATTATGCCAAACATATCGAAATTTTGTCTCTGGTTTTTTACTAGTGTTTTATTATACCGTTGCTTCATTCTGTTAGCAAACAATCATTATTTTTCTTCATATTTTGCGTACTATGAATAAAAGCGTAAGTTTTATTCCTCATGAGTCTCAGAGGTGTCCCTACTGCTTTATTAGTCTCCAGTCTCATCTCTCAATATAGTCCTGCTATGCTTTCATTTATTTTGGCTCAAAGAATTGTTGTGACGGAGCTTATTGGATATATGTAAATTGAAGTCGTCATCACAAGCCGACCTAATACAATACTATGCAATTTGCTAGCGTGTCCTCGGAGTAAAGCTCCGGAGGGCATGAACGCAGCGTTATGGGATGCTTGTGTGGTCGTCATGGTTCATTTTTGTTGCCCTAGGGTTTACTTGCGCAATATGCTACCCACATCTGCTGCTGTATGACCTAGTAAGTATGGATCCCCACGCTTCCCACTCCTCCCTCATAACTCCTACTCCTCTCACGCCTCCCACTGGTACTCTCATTAACACGTTAAGTGCGATACGACCCACCGGTGGGTCGCTCAGGTTAGGTTCTGTAATTTTTTCAAAGCTTTCTAGTGACTGTGTGTACAAAGTAAAGATTTGCACCGGCTAGACAATCGCACTCAACGTGTTAACTTAAACTCTTCCTCTCATTGACTCCTACTTGTCCCCTCACTGACTCCTACTTGTCCCCTCACTGACTCCTACTTGTCCCCTCACTGACCCCTACTTGTCCCCTCACTGACTCCTACTTGTCCCCTCACTGACTCCTACTTGTCCCCTCACTGACCCCTACTTGTCCCCTCACTGACTCCTACTTGTCCCCTCACTGACTCCTACTTGTCCCCTCACTGACTCCTACTTGTCCCCTCACTGACTGCTACTTGTCCCCTTGTTGATCTTCACCCCTAGCGTATCTTTCTCGGACGTTAATTAAAACTTTGCAATACGTGCAGGGCAATGTGTATTCCAAGCTGTGCATATCGTTATGGTCACTAAGTTTTTATTCAATATGAAATGAAGTTTGGAATTGGTAATTTCGACGAGTTGCAGACGAGTTCAAGCAACACCCAGCGGATGGCTCAAATTAACTTGTATCATGTATGATCAGACTGTGTATTCCGCTCTGATTGGGATCTTCGAAACAACATCTATCTCAAAAATATTGTACGAAAAATAAAGCTGGAAACTATGTAACTTTTATTTTTGAGATTAAAATTGTTTTCAATCCATGATAGTTTTTGAGAAAGGGAAAACAAATGAGGTGCTTCTTTCTTATATAAATAGAATATTTAGGCACACATCCAAACTAGAAGCTACACAAGTGTAGGTAATTTTTGTGCAACATGAATATATTTTCAGGATTAAAACAAGCGAAAACTTGACATCAACTTTTAATCAATGCAACAACTCGCTATTTGCGAGTTGCGAGAAAATTATTTGTTGTTTCAATGCTATTCATATCACATCTCTTAATTAATGCTCGTGTTACTCCTATAAATGTTGTTACTGTCTTTGCTATTTTAACTTGTGATATTATAATCCACATAAGGATTATCAATTTTAATATTATTATTTGTATTATTATTGCTATCACGATTATATTCACACTACTCTTATGGGTGCAAAGTTCAAATTTGTTCAAACGAATTTGTTGTAATTTGTTATACAGGACACTCACGCCTTTCCAATTGAAAATCAGTTTCATAAGATTTAAATATTTACGAGAGAGGCCACTCATCACTCCTGCCTGTTCAGGGAAGCTGATTATAATGAAATGGTTCGGTTGTTACGACCATGATTGTGTTTTTTTTAGTTGGTATATATAGCATTTATCAATGTGTCTTTTGTTTGAAACTACGTTCTTCCCCTCTCTTCTATAATTACTAGTACACCCACACGTGAAAATTTACTGTTTTTTCTGAATTATTTCGTTTGATTTGCCAGTGGACGCGGGCTTTGCGAAGGAGTTTCCATATTGAAGAATGTCTTTGATATCCGCAATACAATGCTTACTGTACATGTATACCCTACCGAATTTTCTCCTATCTAAATTCCTAAGAGCCTGACAGATAGACGGACCAAGCAAGCAACAAACTGTGTATTGTTACCTGGTGGAATCACTCGCAGTCATTTTTTTTACCCGTATGTCTATCTGAATCTCATTGAATTTTCTTACAAAATTTCTGCTTCCCTATTTCTCTCCAATTCAAAAATTTCGCCGTTTTTTGCCCTTCTTTTTAACATACAGAGTGCACTGCTGTCCTTCCAACGCCTTTCATATCTCCAGTTCTCCGAGTGTAACACTCTGTCTCTCTGACGCGCCGCAAATGGCAGTCGACCTGGCGAGCTTACTTGGCTGCAGTTGTCCTTTGAAGCTCATGTTCTAT
>VCRD01001339.1:102625-136459 GCA_006783055.1 Trinorchestia longiramus
GACTCCTACTTGTCCTCTCACTGACTGCTACTTGTCCCCTCGTTGATCTTCACCCCTAGCGTATCTTTCTCGGACGTTAATTAAAACTTTGCAATACGTGCAGGGAAATGTGTATTCCAAGCTGTGCATATCGTTATGGTCACTAAGTTTTTTTTCAATATGAAATGAAGTTTGGAATTGGTAATTTCGACGAGTTGCAGACGAGTTCCAGCAACACCCAGCGGATGGCTCAAATTAACTTGTATCGTGTATGATCAGACTGTGTATTGCGCTCTGATTGGGATCTTCGAAACAACATCTATCTCAAAAATATTGTATGACAAATAAAGCTGGAAACTATGTAACTTTTATTTTTGAGATTAAAATTGTTTTCAATCCCTGACTGTTTTTGAGAAAGGGAAAACAAATGAGGTGCTTCTTTCTTATATACATAGAATATTTAGGCACACATCCAAACTAGAAGCTACACAAGTGTAGGTAATTTTTGTGCAAGATGAATATATTTTCAGGATTAAAACAAGCGTAAACTTGACATCAACTTTTAATCAATGCAACAACTCGCTATTTCCGAGTTGCGAGAAAATTATTTGTTGTTTCAATACTGTTCATATCACATCTCTTAATTAATACTCGTAAGTGTTACTCCTATGAATGTTGTTATTGTCTTTGCCATTTTAACTTGTGATATTATAATCCACATAAGGATTATCAATTTTAATATCATTATTATTTGTATTATTATTGTTACCACGATTATATTCATACTACTCTTATGGGTGCAAAGTTCAAATTTGTTCAAACGAATTTGTTGTAATTTGTTATACAGGACACTCACGCCTTTCCAATTGAAAATCAGTTTTATAAGATTTAAGTATTTACGAGAGAGGCCACTCATCACTCTTGCCTGTTCAGGGAAGCTGATTATAATGAAATGTTTCAGTTGTTACGACCATGATTGTGTTTTTTTAGTTGGTATATATAGCATTTATCAATGTGTTTTTTGTTTGAAACTACGTTCTTTCCCTCTCTTCTATAATTACTAGTACACCCACACGTGAAAATTTACGTGTTTTTTCTGAATTATTTCGTTTGATTTGCCAGTGGACGCAGGCTTTGCGAAGGAGTTTCCATATTGAAGAATATGTCTTTGATATCCGCAATACAATGCTTACTGTACATGTATACCCTACCGAATTTTCTCCTATCTAAATTCCTAAGAGCCTGACAGATAGACGGACCAAGCAAGCAACAAACTGTGTATTGTTACATGGTGGAATCACTCGCAGTCATTTTTTTTACCCGTATGTCTATCTCAATCTCATTGAATTTTCTTACAAAATTTCTGCTTCCCTATTTCTCTTCGATTCAAAAATTTCGCCGTTTTGTTGCCCTTTTTAACATACAGAGTGCACTGCTGTCCTTCCAACGCCTTTCATATCTCCAGCTCTCCGAGTGTGACATTCTGTCTCTCTGACGCGCCGCAAATGGCAGTCGACCTGGCGAGCTTACTTGGCTGCAGTTGTCCTTTGAAGCTCATGTTCTATTTTGCATATGAAGGCTCCAAGCCCCCGATGCTGGGCGCCCTGCATACCGGACTGCGCTGCCTACATTTCTCTTCCACATCCTAAATGAGAATCTTCTCCCTCAGTCGTTTGTACTTTACACAGACTAGTATCTTCTTTTTCAGTAAAACCGAAGACACAGTCGTATTTCAAAACAATATATAAAAAAAAAGAATTTGAGCATCTGCAATTTCTGAATTTTGTATGTATTTTTTCTCTACTAAACTAAAGGAAAGCTTCAACATTGTTATGTCTTTTATTGTTTTTACGAAATTCATCTGTAGCGTTAGTAATTGAATTTTACGGAACGTGTTTGTAACATTTTCCTAACTTTGCTGATCATCTCTCTTGTTACTAAATTATGGTTTCTGTCTAAAAATGTTTACTGTTGATTACTATTCTATATCTACGGACAATTTTCACAAAAGAAGCACTTCTACAGACTCGAAAAAAATTCTTCGCTGCACTAATTTAAAGTATTTTTTTAATTCCTTCTGAAGATTGTGCTGATTATTTTGTCCTAAAACAAATTATCTCTTCCTGAGTATTTGTTTGCCTTGTTAAGATGTTCTCAACAGTCCCAAGTCTTAGTCTAAAAACTACCGAATTTCTAGAATTCTTCTTAGTTAATCAGAAATCATACCAGCAAGAAAATAGGAGTTAGTCCACGAAACGTTTTTTGAAAAGTAAAATCTACCTGTGATTTACAGTTATTAGCTTTTTCAAATTTTTGACCAATTTTGACCATTGGATGTATCACATTCTAGGAATATGAGAAGGTACGTTATGTTTATTTGAATGCACTTATTCATAGAATCCTATTCCAGTTTTATGGTTCATTGATTCATGTTACAGAAAAATTCGCATATTGTTATTGGTTACGATACAATCGTTCTACATTTACGTATATTCTATCGTAATCGTCCATAATAGTGCATTCAATTTCAATAGAATACCAACCCGTTTCCACCATTACGAAATCGAAGCTCATCTGTGCGAGGCGTCAGTGTAATCTATTCAGCAGCCTCAATTGTATTAGCTTGATGCATGCAAATTTATCCATTTCATTTGCAGTGAAATATGACGCGATCCTACGTCTTTCCGGCGCGTCATCTGTGTGCTCGAGATTTACGACCGACAGAGATGTGGGCTTTGCTGTGTCGTAGGCACGTGTGGTTTGTGTGTGTGTTTTTTTCGAGTTATGATCCGTCGTGTTGTGTTGAGGCCGTGAAAATATATAGTCCTCCGACGCGTTTGCACTCTTAATACAGGTAAGTAATATTGATTTATGGCAGCGAAGTAGGGTTCATTCAACAATGCTCACGAAATTGATATTTTTTATGTCCTTGACAACGAGAGAATTATTGTAAACATCGTGCGAATGATTTACTAGTGATAATTCAAGAAGAAACTACTTAGTCTTCTACACTGCATATCACAACTCCAATTTGTAAACCATTCGTCTTTTCACTTAATTAATGAAGTACTTATAACTCAGTAAGTGAAAATAATTTGGGAGAAAAAGTGTATACCATCAATGTCACGAATTAGAAAAAAGATGGGACATGTCCTATTTTGGTCATCTCCTGTGCCTAATTCAATTATTTTTTATCTTACATCGAATGAAATGGCTATTTTCAAAGGAAATTGACGACCAGAAGACGAAGGAGAAATGTTGCCTTTATGGAACGAACCACAAAGGAATCTGGCTTTTCTCAAATTGCCTCAAACGGGAGAGTCATTCATCACTCTTGTGTTTTCCCAGCTCCGGATTATCCTCTTCAAAATCCCTGAAAAATCCACGTTCTAGACTTGGAGGCACGGTTCTGAAATGCTCTCTCTATATCAGCCAATATTTGCTGCGATGGATTTTTTCCCACAATCACGCATTATTTTGCTCTAGCTTTTACGACAGCATTGACGAGTGACGCCTTCAGATCAACTAGCTTCTTTACTCGACTTCTTTCTTGATCAAATTTTTTATCTATATTACTATTATTGGCAATGCCTGTTACTTTTATGCATCTGCTCGGCATTCGTTTTCTAACGAGTTTATCAGCTTATCTTTGAACAAAGTAAATCCAAAACTATCTTTTACTCATGCTTTCATTCATATGTGTGTAGGTTTCGTAAAACTTTGAATTTTTCTTCACGAGAAACATTGTTTTCTTTTCGCTTCAGTATATCATTTCGTGAAAATATTATCTGATAAACGGATTTCATTCTTCGCATAGTTAAATTTTTGAGTAAAATGTTCGTGATATTCCATAATTTGAAAAAACCGATTCAGCGTGCAACGAAGCCTTGGAGAGCGTTTCCCAGAAAGCGAGTTTCATTCTAATGAAGCAGTGAGGGAACTTCAGCTGATGTGCTTATTGAAGCTCCCTAGCCTCGAGGGAAGTCGAGTTTGCTTAATCTTATTACTAGTTCCTCACGGGGATTGCGCCCCTCGTTGCTTGTTTAAAGTCCGCCAGACGGGAGTCGTGAGGATGTAAAAGTGTTGCCCCGTTTGCTGCCTGGGCAAATAGGGCCTCACGCTCCTGCTATTAGGGGCGGTGAGCGAAATATTTGAGTTAACTGCACCTGCTGCGCACACTAGAAGTCTAAGCAAATACTAAAATTATGCATGCCTGGAGGGTACAATTTCCATTTAAGCTGTGGCTGTGGTCCCCTGGTATGCATGGTTTCATTCGGTGTGTGCTTAAATCTGCTGTTTACATAATAAAGGGTGCTGGATAAATTATTCAAAAAGAGGAACTGTCTTGTCACAATGGTGTCCTGAACTTGGAATGTTGAGGGCAGATGATAACTCCAGTTTATTCCAAAATTTTTATTTGCCTTGGGGAATAGACACTGTTTCTGAAATCACAAGCTTTCATTGTGTCAAGTTCCGTGTCGCACCATTTTTTTGCTGTCATAGCCATATTGAAGTGGAGCTAAGCTGGAGCGGAGAACCACTAGTGGTGAACTGCATGATACATCATAAGGAAGAAAACAATCCAAAGACACAATTGAAGGAATCAGGTTCAGAACTGATGAAAGAATTCTTATGAGGTCCTCTTATGAATCAAGTCCAATTTCTGAATACGAAATGAAAGTGATTAAATGTTTATTTTAATTGAATTTAATCGTCACTAAAGATTTCGTGGTTAGCTATGAAGGCTCCCATCTACTCGTATGCTTATTCATCCCACTGGGGAAAAACTCCTTCGTTTTCAAGAGAAGAATTCTGAAATGTTAGTTTTGGGTTCTTCGTTTTTGTGCGTTGACCCATTTAAATAGTTTTGTATAGTACGAAAACAAATAGTAGTCTGAAGAAAAAAATATCAAGGGATTGTGTCAACTGATACTGCAGCATCTTCAAGTGATGTTGTAAAGAGCCTGTCATTAAACGCTGCTGGGTGTCCAGTTCAGTTGTCTCCCTCAAAGCTAAAATTTCCATTTCTAAATTTCACAAAACATGTTCTGCAGATTCTTTCATTGAGGCACTCTCCACTATACCATGAGTGGATATTTCCAGTCGCTTCAGCTCTAGAGTTCAGTCTTTTAAACTTAAAATCCATGAAGTGACTCAAATGCTCCATGTTTAAAGGGCTATTATAATCGGGGAAATTTCATTTGCACATTCCTGAAAAATAGCATTCAATTAGTTTCAATGTCGCAAAACATGTTTTGCAAAGACATCTAAAACCAGTGTTCAATTTTAGAAACAATAAAAGGGAGACATTATCTACTGGATGACCTGGTAAATCACTTAAACGTATTGAATCACTTCTCACCGCATCTTGTTCGGAATGTTTTCCAAAGCCAAACCCTTTTCTCTCAAGAAAATTTTGAGTCATTGTCTATTTGCTGAACCTATGATGGAAAAATCTCTTCATACCACTATAATTAATTGCCGTTATTACATAGTGTAGTATCTTGATCAACTTCAGTGCCTTCAATGACTGTCTCAGGAAAACTTGAGAAAAAAATTGATAAGAAATTCGTGTGAGACTTCGCTGTGTACACATGGACTGGAAATAAAGTACTTTCACGAAAAAAAACTTATTTCACGACACTGGTCTCTTTGAGTTAATTTGAATCAAAATGATCGATTCAGGAGTTAAGTGAGTTTTCTTTCTTGAAATATTATTTCTTGTTGTTTTTGGACCGAGTGTGTACGTATCGTGCATGCCGTGATAGTTCTATATTCACGATAGTGACCAGCATTGATGACATGAAGCGCATTAGTTGAATTATTTCATATGAAAATTAGCAAACATATATTTGAAGCGTGCAAAAACGTCGGAATCACGTAACGCGCTCGAAGTAAAGGTATAAGATATTAGACAATTTATATGCAAATGAAAAGAATATACGGTAGTTTCTACTTTCATCCCCATTGACGTTTAAAAATGTCAGATGTGGCTTCAAAATCTCTGTTCCCTCACGTTGACTCAATGTAATGCGAGTATTTTCGTACAACTTAAAAATAAAACGGTTCTATAGTTTGGGCAGTTGAAGAACCCCTCTCTTTATGCACTTAACGACCGTTGGAACTTCAAGAGATTGTCGACGTGACAAGTTGGCCTATATATAACATCCTCTGGCTCATTTATAAAAGACGATCATTAGTTCACCACAAACTATTGTTCGTGTAATTCGGCGGTAAGTGAAAATCTTCAGCAAATTTTATTTTTGAGTTGGATATTTGTATGTAACGTTCACATGTATGTACCTATTACTATAAAACAATGTATTGTACCTAATGACGACACAGATTCCCTTGCAAAGAAAAGTCAGGGTGATTTCCAGGAGATTTATAGGAGCACAAATCTTCTGAAATTAGCTCTCCCTTGATGATAACGTCCAAGCATTCTTCTCTCTTCCAATAAATTAATTTCCATAAGTGCAACTTTGAGAGTTTCCGTGCGTTATGAAATACATGTTTTTAGTTGCTGCTATTATCATTTGCGTGTCTCTGAAGATCACTGCATCATTCAGCAGGCAGAGTATATTAGAACCTGCGTTAATGGAACAAGTTAAACCTTGTCTGAGGTGACGGAATTAAAGTGATGTGATTTGCCTTCTGAAGTCCCAACACATGTGTAGACTCGTTTATCATCGATGTAGAAAATTATTTTACAAATAATTGACTACAAATTATTCATGTGGCAGAGCATTCAAACTTGTAAAATTCATTCATAAAATAGATGTATCAAAATTTAGTATTTAAGAGCGAAATTTTAGGAATTCACCAAAAACAGTATTTTGGTGTACCTCAAGTTTCGAGACTGACAGTTTTGAGTTGGTTTCCGAATAAAACGGGAATTTTCTTTAAACTGTAGAAGAAAATGGTATTGTTCAGATACTATTTTAATATTTTCGGTCAGCACTGCCTGAATACCAACAAAATAAAATTGTCGTAGTATGTAATTGACCTTAAGAGCATGTTCTCAACTTTTAGATGTGCTCAAATTTCTACACCGTCAGTACAAATCTACCTTTTTTGATCTTATTTTACGCTCGCTGAAATAACAAGGAAGAATTTTTGAAATTCTAGGAAATGTCATCGTAACTGAAACACGCTCGGAACTCATGCTTGTTGCTATGTCTATCGTCAACTTTGCTGGTGTAGCGATGATCAAAATGAATCAGTAATATCACTTTCTTTTCTCTATTTTACTGTAAATGTTTCATAGCTGTTACTGTTTAAAATATCTTGAAACGGAAATATTATTTTTAGTTGAATGGAAAGCTAAAAACTTTGTTCTTATTTCCATTACATTTACATTAGCGATAGGCACTTCATTGTCATAGCATCTGAACACTTATAAGTGAATAATTGGTTATTTCTCTTGAAAGTAAAGATAAAGACAATGTTTGCTGATGAAGATAGAAAGTAACTCAACTAATGTAAAAGCCCACAAGCTCGCAACCTCAATTCTGGATGCATGCTTTCAGGACACCGCTGCTTATATCATACACTGCACCTGAAGAAATTCAATTGTTTTTCATTGAATTTTTCGTTTGATTTGCTAGTTGACGTGGATTTTGCGAACGAGTTCCCATATTGAAGGATGTGCCTTTGATATGTACAATACAATGCTTGCAATACCCTACCGAATTTTCTCCTATCAAAATCCTTGAGAGTGTGACAGAGAGACGGGGCAAGCAAGCAAGCAAGCAAGCAAGCAACAAACTGTGTATTATTATATAGTGGAATAGTGGAATGGACAACATGGACTGTTCTACTGTCGACACGGCGCACTGGGAGGTTTTGTTCGATCTCATACAGACCAGCAAGCTAAGGGTCGTGATGTGTAAGCCCATGACGGTATAATTATGTGATCGTTTGTTTAGAACTTCCTGCGCACGTAGTGTTTTATAAGTGATTGTTGGTATGCTGGCAGAATTACTAAAAAAGATACTCTAAGATAATTTGTTACTTTTTTCAGACAGCGTCAGCTCTCGATTCGACAAGAAATACGTGTACTTGTCGGCGTGTTCTGTTAATACGAAAGCGTTTACTAGTAGTCAGTGATAAGAGTTTTGCTTTGTAGTTTACTAGTTCACAATTCAATTTTGTTTTGATATTTTGTATTTTAATTTTTTCCTGTGGTTTCTGTTTACTCTATTCATCTGAACTTTCTTTCCCGCTTCATTTGTTACTCATACAGTCGTCATCTCTGTACGTTGCTCATACTACCCACCATGAAACAGTTTTGTTCCTATTTCAGTGGTAGGACTCAATGAACCCTGAATAATTTTCTCAACTTGTAGTACCAGTCTTTAATCAACATTACCATTCATTGTATTTCTCTCAGGACATGTTCATCTCACGTATTTTCTTGGTTCATTTCTTTGTATTTTCTCATTTTTCAACATTCCGCAATGTCTCAGAAAATCCTTGAACTTTTTTAGATCCTTCAATGAAGCTGTGTGGAATTGCAGTAATCTTTTGTTTGTAAAGTTACAGTATTTTTCATAAATGATTGCAGATTTCAATGAAGTTTCGAACTGACCACTGGAACACTGATACTTAACACGTTAAGTGCGGTTGTCTAGTAGGCGCAAATCTTTACTTTGTACATACAGTCACTAGAAAGCTTTGAAAAAATTACAGAACCTAACCTGAGTGACCCACCGGTGGGTCACTTCGCACTTAACGTGTTAAGTGCGACTAGAAAATATTGTATTTGGTTGGAATTTTAAACTTTAATATGACTTGAGATCAGTTTTGAAAATTAATTCAACGTCAGAAAACTCGAAAAAAAGTAGGACATGTCCTGGGCTCTTAATGTGAACAAGTTCTTAATTGGTGACGAGTTGCTGAAGTTGGTTGATATTCTACCGTAGAGTTTAACTAAAAAATTAGATCGGAATTTCACTGTTATGTACCTGCAAGAACTTTGGTCTTGGTACTGGTCATGAAACAGATGGTGATGGGCAAAGGTATGGACTACGCATAGACCGATCACAAAGTTAACAAATTTCAGAACCTCTTTGAAATTTCTTTCGCATGCATTCATGTATTTTTGGTTATGGTACAGCCTTAAATTCATGTGACTTTTTCAAACCTTGGACTTGCGCCCAGCCTCATTCACATCATTTAGTTGATTTTTACTCCTTTTTAATTTTCTTATTTGTTGGTGCTATCACCCAATCTTTATAGAAACTTCCCTAAGCGAATGCGACTGGAGACCTCCACATGCAGGACTGACTGGCCCCCCTAAGCACTCCTCTTCTCCCCCCTGAAGCAGCGTTGTTTACGGCCTGCGCATCCGCTGCTGCGGAGGGCGGACTGTGGCGCTTGCCTGCTTAAAATCTTTATAATCCTTTGAAGTTATTTTAAATTTAATAGCAGGAAGCAAGAGTTTTGCATATCTAGTTTAAATATATCAGGAAATGTTGGAAATTTTGTGTCTTTAGGTACGAATGCTGAATTCAATGGAGCATTTGAGTTTAAAATCTTTCAACCAAGTTTATTTAAGTAATGATAACATCGGTACGATTGCTCCTGTTTCTCACTTCGGATATAATTTACCTTAATTATGATCGTCCTCCCCTTGTGTTGCACGTGTCAGTGCAATGTTGTGTTATTACTGTTTGGGGATCAGCAATAGCTTCTGCACAGATGTATTCTTGTTTCTGTGTGTAGTAGCAATAGCAATATCACTAATTATTCGCATGATAATCCTAATATTATAAGGCATTGTAATGATGTTGATTTAACTGAGAACTTCTTTATCGACTGTATCTTTCGAATATCCAAAATAAAGCCCATAAGTGAGAGAATGCTGAACGCGGCATCTTTATGCACATTCTTGCATACAATACATGTGTGTTGAAAAGTGTTTATTGCCTTTGAATTTTAATTCATGCTGACTGTATGCATTTTCCTTGAACGAAATCTTTTCTTTTGAGTGTCGAATTGTTCGAGTTACCGTGAGTGAAATTGTTCATGTTTGCTGAACTGGGATCGACAAGAAATAAATATGTTATGAAGCTACATGAACCACCACAGACACTGACACCATCTCTCTTCAGGGATGTTTTTAACGTACATTCACTGTGTTGAACAGCCATGTTATTCAATTGTTTATCATTCTTGTAACCTATACGTCATGTATGAGTTTAATATTCATGACATGAAGATCGGTGTTTGAAACAAGGGTGCCTACTTCTTAAGTTAAAAGTGCCTGTTGTAAACTTCGTGTTTGTGAGTAAAAAATAATTTTTAACTCCTCTCAGCGCCAACAAAATCAGTAATCGAGATTGATTTAATCCCTCATTAAAAAAAACTACCAGCGAAAAATTCATTTTTATTGCCAATAAATTTTTTGTGCATAAAATGTGTATTGTATTTTGTTAAATGTTTTAAACAATTTAAATACAATACATAAAATGGCGTGTACAGTGGTGGCATAGTGGAACATGCGCGCCATCTCTGGCAAGACTCGCACTGGCGGTCGAGGCTTTACTTGAACAAGCCTCCTCAACGAGCCTGCCTGAGCAGTGATCCTCTTTTGCACTCTGCAGCTGCATCTCGGAAGCGAGAGACCTGAAAAGCTTCCCATTCTCCAAATAATATAGATTATAGAATGAGGTATTAAAAATGAGCCCTTCTGCCCATTCTTGGGTCGACACCCAAGTCCCAAGCCGTAATTCCAGCAGCCGATGGTCAAGCAAAAAAGCCGTCGATGGTCAAGCAAATAACCTCGTATAGCCGATATAATCTCATATATAGGCTGCCATAGTGCTGTGGGAAAGAAAATAATATACTCTCATAAGTCTGCTACCATAGTACTGTGAGGAGGAAAATAATGTACTCTCATAAGTCTGCTACCATAGTACTGTGAGGAGGAAAACAATATACTCTAATATGTCGGCTACTTATGTAGTACTGTGAGGGGGAAAATGCAAGTGTGTGATTTCTAAATTCTCAAGGTTAGCTTGAATAACATCATGATTCCTAGGAATTGAGTGGCATCATTTATTCTGGTGTGATTTGCAGCATATCTTGCTATTATTGACGATTTGTTATTAAATCGTCTCCTAATGCTGAACACTGATTGTAGTGGCCTAGTTTTCTTGGTGAATTGTTTATTTACCTTCTGCCACACTAGTGTTACCTCTATTTACATTGGTGCAATCATACATGCTATGATAGCTTTTGAAACTTAACTGGTGCGTTTGTAAACGCATAGTTGTGAGCTCACTGCCCTCGATAGCAAACTTGGTTGGAAACTTTCGTTCGGACGCTTGGTGCCGGACGCTGTGGTCGGTAATGAGTTCACTTATTTTTTGCGCCACTTCAGAAGAAGGAAATCCAGCTAATTACAGTCCATGAAATTTTTGTGTTGATTGTCCCAAAAATCTCTTTGTTCTCTCCTCAAAGCATCACAAAGCACAAGTTGCTGAGAAGTCGAGGGAAGCAACGAATGTATAACGCTGGAAAGGTTTGGATGACTTTATTGGAATTGGATGATCAGGCTCGTGCGTATTTTCATCGGTTCTACTATTACTGACTCAAGCAAAAGTCGTGTTGGTGTTACGCCATGCGTGAACTACAAGCTTTCTCTATTAATTATACAAAGACAACTGACTACTGGCTTTTTATTTGAAAACGCTGATTAACGATAATTTTTTCCAAATGAAATTATACGAAAACTAATTAGCTCGTCATTCAAGTATCATATTTGCATTTTATTTTGTTTTTAAAGTATTTTCTTGAGTTTTCTTGGCAATGTTCTACTCTGATGATGAAGCGGTCGAACGCTTCTGGCTGTATTACAAAAAACGCCACAAACTTTATCAATTTTAAAGGTGTATTCATTTTAGTGTTCTTTAATTTCAAAATAAACATTCATGACGGATATCAGAAAAACTGCACAATATTTTCTTCCTTAATTTCAGAATCAGTCGCGATTTGACACAGAATTTTAGTATCAATAATATTCTCCCATGAAATATTTTTTAATATCAGTCCCTCCCTAGTCTACTGTAAAGACTAAATTATTATAAATATTTAAATGTCTACGTAAACTTTAGCAGCTTATAAGATGAACGATGGAAATGAGCATTAATTCAACAAAAACAATCAAATTGGGTAATGAAATGATCTGGAAGGAATACAGTACTTAAAGTATATCGAGCGATTTAAAAGTCTAATCTCAATCTGGCAGTGCAATCTAGGACTATTGAAGTCTTTTTCCTGTTAGGCTGTGCTAGCCTCGCTCGAGTCCGATAATTGTTCAGTAATTGTTTCAATCGTGCCCAAACTGCGCACCGGATTCTCCGCTGCGCAAATGCTCGGTAATTGCCCATAATTTTTAGTTATTGTTCATGGATATATCATTTGAATGGGTTGTCCGTACAAAATATATTCAAATGGCTTTCATTAAATTCCCGTAATTACGGTAGGTGGAGACTCTAATTACGGCCGCAAGGCTATGCAGGTAATGCCCACCCCGAACTCCAGCTCGTTTGTAGGTGGTTGGTTCTGTACGCCGGAGTGTGGTGGTCGATGATGTTGTTCATGATGGTGTTGAGTGGTGTTTGTGATGGTAGTGGTGGTTGGTGTTGATGCTATTCAAGGTGGTTGTTCGTGATTTTGTTGGATTGTGGTGTATAATGTGGGGATTGTTGGTTCTCGATGATAATGTGTTAGGAAATAGATGACGGTGGTGATTATATGTAGAACTAATGGTGACGGCGATTTTGAAGGGAGCCGTTGGTGTTGGCATTGTCTGATGAAATGACTTATTAGGAATGAGAAAGATAGTTCAAGTTGCATTTAGGTGGTGATTCAGAAAAGTTACTATCGTGAAGAAATTTTGAGTTCTTGGTGAAGATTTTTATTTCGGCATCATAGTTAATGGTGAACATGGCAATAAAAATTTTGAATGTGCCGCCTTGTTTGAAATTGATTTATAGTTCATTTTTCCAACTTTTGTTCATCATTTTATTGTGATTGGCCTACAGTTTAGTGGTCGGTATTAGTCGTGTACACCTGCTAGAATTTGAAGCTTGTGGTGAACACTTTGCTTAAATACCTATGTTTGCTAATTTATGTTTCGAATTATTTATTATAATAATCACAATCGTTAGACCAACGATTATTATCGCAGTATTTGATTTACAGATCTTAACTACACTTCGCATTCATGTACCAAACAACAAAAATTTCTTCTTATATCATTAAAACGTAACAAAAATACGTTTTGCGTTGCTCTAAAAATCTTAACCACATGCCGAAAAAAATCAGGCATGGAAGAAAAATATGACGAGAAGGCATAAAAAGAAGCCTTCCTGTGTGGTCTGAGCGACGAGCCAATGAGCATCAAACTTGACCTCGGTCTCTTTTTTTTGCAATGGCAAAATTTTTACCAATGCTAATTCCATTTATTGACCAATTTTTACTTACATGTAAATGTTTTTTCTTCACAGGATAGGATCAATTCTATACTGTCTTTAGTTGTATTATTGTAATACCAAGGAAATCTTTAAGTTTGCGTGATTAATCTCAAGTACTTTTGAGGTATAGAATTCAAAAGTATATTTTTTGTATTATCATGTAGTAGAGTAATTAGTGAAGCGCAATTGTGGTTGAAATAAAAGAGCAAGTGCGTCTTTGTAGATTGTCCTGTGTTGTTGAGACGCATGCGCAGTGTGGCAGTGTCTGGAATTTCTTCGTTGATGTGCTGCTTGTGTCGACACTCGGAGCAAAATTTGCTCAGTTAACACATTATTCTGTGGTATCCTAAGCTGCCCACCACAAACTCGATAGTGGGCATTGCTGAAGTTTGTGGTTAGCTAAAATTACTGTTAATAATGCCCCTTCTCATTTTTTTATACTTTTTGCTTTGTTCTTGGGTGAGGATTAGGAAGGTCATGACCTCCCACCCTAGTTTCCCTCTCTACTTCAGCCTTCATTATTTCGCTTTTATATGATTATCAGCTTTGCTTTTGAAGCATCGTTGCATCGACTATTCTGGTACTCATTGTAATTGATTGTATAATTGCTTGAAATGAATCTTGAAGGCTGTACAGGGCGCAACCAACATAACTTCCTTTTTTGCACGTAATGTAGTTTATATAACACTCATTATGTTGTGTGCCCGCTCCTTCACGTCATACTTTATTCCACTCAGTAAAAATATTAATTTCAGAAGTGTGTGTCTTTGTTGAACACTTTTCTCGTTGTGTTTAATATTTTTATCGTTTACATTCAGCTCATGCTACAAGCGGTGTTTATTCTACAATTCATCAATCATTTAGCCCTCTAGCATTCATTTCATGTAATCACTCTTGCCAGTAAGATCAATAACGGCCACATGAGCCTGCAGTTAATTTGCAGCAGCACGACATGAAATGCCCATTTTATTGCTACTCCTTTTTTATTATTATTTCATGTATTGTTTTTCACCAGCGTACGAGATGTCCGTCGACATGGTTGAGGTTAGGAGCAGAGGTTCCGACCCATGGAGACCTTACTAATCTGACGTGGCACACCGCAATCTCAGGAAACATTTCAAAACTAATTGAAGCCTCGTAAAGTCTCGGGACAGGCTTGCCGGTTAACTCTTTAGGATTTACTCTTCAGCAGAGACTCTGCCTCAAGCTCAGGTTGTGCGAATTTTTTTCTGCACGTTCTGCAAGATGGTGGCTGGCTGTTGCATCGTACTGCTTTTTTCATTCTCTAGCCACTACGTGATCTTCATGTCTTGTCCTCGCACTCTCCAACGCACTTCCTTTTTTGTTATGTATTATTTCTCGAGCTTATCATTCTTTTTCTTCTTGAGTCTTCTGGATATTTTGGAATAATTGAAATTTCTGCTTGTTCAATATCATGTTTCTGATTTTTTTCTGTGGAATTCCTTTCGCGGACGCTGTGCAACAATTTTACTTTTTACTTTTCGATCACGCCTTCAAACGCGAATCCGAACTTTTTTCAAGGTACCTTGTAGCAATAGAACTAAATTCATGAAAATGAGTGTCAGTTACTAGTTTGCAAATATGAAGCTTTGAATGCTCATTCGACTGTTACTTTTGTTCTTTTGGATCGATTCGTATAGAATTTACCATTGCTAAAGTTGAAACTAATCTTATAATAGTTGTATCAAAATGCATTAGTTAAGAGTTTATTTTCATGTGCCACTTGTATATATTGGTCAACTTCAAAGTCTAGAGCAGGTGCTTGCTCTGGTGTTAGCAATTTCGAATGAAGATCAGGAGCCTATTTTTTCGGTTCTACTGCTCGTAATAGCCCCAAACAAGTTTGGGATCTAGAACAGGTGCCAGTCCTCGAACCAGCAGCTGGGAACCACCTGCTGAAGGCCACGAGGCTAAGCCAAAGCTCGCGTGATTGGTGGTATTGTACAGAACACACGAGAACTGATTTGCCAGAACGATCACCAGAGCCACTCCTTCATTATTACCGTCAGATGGTCATCAAGACTTCAATAGGTTTCGTCCAGCTGGAATTTCCTGGCTGTAATCTTCTCATTTATTTCCAGTTGCTAAACGCCTTATGAGCCTAACTCTCTGACTGATGGTTCAAACCTCTAGTCTTGACGCACAAATTCTTGAAAATGGCTACAAATCTGTTTGATTCTTTAATTATTTAGTGTGTACAGGTTTCCCATTTACATGCAAGGACAATTATATCTTTCCTTGACAATCGTGAATGTGTAAAACACTGGGTGGGCCAAAAGTAGGGTTACAGTTAACACTTAAACAGATAATGAAGTGTAATTACTGTAACCCTACTTTTGGTAACCCTACTTTTGGCCCACCTTGTTTTTGTGATATCATTGATATTATCAAACGTTTTGCTGGTTCCTCACCAGACCAATATGTTTGGTGAAAAAATTATACAGCAAATTACATTAGTTTCAAAGACTTCAATGTCACAAACAAATAAGAATACTGTAAATGAGACCTCTGTTGCGAAAAGAAAACAAAACACGGTCATTTTTGTTCTGAAGATTATTTCAAGTCGAGAAAATGTTTTAATTCAGTGAAGCAGCCATGAGTGACATGCTGACTTGAAACTATCCAACATTTCGAGTTTCACTAAATAGTTCGTGTTGCACATGTAGTTAGTTATTTTGTTTACAAATACTTATTTTGTTTGTAAATAAAATTTGTTACTTGTTTTATTTAGGAGGAGTTAAATTTCTTCGCAATGTGTAACTACGATAAGGAGTGGATACTGAGAATGCGTTCTTTAGGAGCCGAGCCCAGAACACTATAATCTCCTGGTGATAACAAAAGCTAAAGGGTATTTATTACGACAAAACAAAATTTAAGCACCACGGTAAAATAATCAGAAAGAAATATGTAGTCATTATGAGAATGTAAATGGTATTTATGGTGGGGGTATAAAAATGAATGTGACAAACTAATTACTCCTCCATGTAGTCAAACATATAATTACGACTGAACGAATTGCTGTTCATAGAATTAGTCATAAGAGTCTTGGCAGTCACATCCTTATCTTGCAAATTCTGATTCTTGGCTTAATAGGAGTCCTAGCTGCTGTGTTCAAATTACTGAGAGTTTAGTATGTGAAATTTCAGCAGCTGGTTTGTAGTTATCTTGAAATTTATTTACCTTGCTCGGCATGCCAGACATTTTACCTCATAAAAATAATGAGCAGAATCACATTCATTAACATTCAAAAACGTCGATGTTGATGACATGTAGTTTAGCCTTTTGTGTTTATTAGAAAATATTGTACTGATATATAATGTCGATGTTGATGACATGTAGTTTAGCATTTTGTGTTTATTAGAAGGTATTGTACTGATATATAATTTTATTCATTTGCACCAGCTATATGTTGTGGCCAGGTTTAGATGTTCAGAATGAACGCTTCAATTACTCTATTTTGAGTTTATTTCATAAAAAAAATCCCTAAAAATTGATAATAATTGTACAAGGTGTTGGCTTGGGGCGTAAAATTTATTTTTAGTAACTCCTGTGATAATTTATTACAGACAGAAAAAAGATTCGTGTACAATTCATGACCCAGCGGTCCATGTGAGCTCTACGCATCCTCACATGACTTAAGGTGCACAGAAAGTATGTATGTGACTCGTAGAACACACCACTTGACACGGGGTATACGTCTTATGCATAAATTAATAAGTAATAGGACTCATGGTACACAATAATACATACCTGCGATACAAAATAAATAATTGTGTGTTTTGCGGGAAAAAAATAATTGTGTGACTAGTTGTGCAAAATATTGATGTGAGTCTCGATTCAAGTAATTTCATGACTTGTGGTACACAATAATAACTCACTGTAGAAATGATAAATCTTACTCTGTACATTCAAATGAATCCTTACTAAGTAATTTTTTGCATTCACCAGGATTAGTTGTTGATAGAGAAATTGATAGTTGAACATTTTATATAGGAGCTTGCTCTTCTTTGTAATACCTTACGGAGTTGAGACTTTGGATTCATTTTCTTGGTCGAAGGACCAAGCGATTTGTTACACTAAAAGTGCAAGTATAAGATCGGTTCTGTCGGTGTTTGCTTCAGTAATTAGCCCATGTGTTAGGAAATTCCTGCCTAGGAAGATCTGATTTCATTGTTTTTCATCTCTCGTCATCTTACTGCCTCATTTTTAGATCGCCAAATGTCTATTAGGAATTTTCATTTGTAACCTTCTTCCATTGGGAGATAAATCACTGCGGGATGTTATGGGAGTCTTAATAGAATAGTTGGGACGAGGAGACTTGATGGAAGACTGGAGGCAAGCGGAACAATCGGTGGGCATGGCATACCGGACGATGCGATGTGGGACACCCACTTCTAACGCTCATCGAAACACCTTGTTTCTTTCATTCTGGTCGTACTACGTCCTCGCCACTGATGTAACTCCAAGTTTTTCTCGCATTAGAAAAATTTCCTAAGGTTGAAGAGTTCATTTTAACACAGAAGAATGGATTTTAATGGAAAATAAGACGATCGAATCATTGAGGAACAAAGTCGCTATGATGAGGTTAGAGCGCTCTTCTCAGGGCATGCCAGACCCTCTGTGTCGACCGAGGCAGTCCCTTTGTGAGTGTGCTCGAGTGATCACATCCCAGTGCTGAAATAGAGTCAAAATCCCTGTACAAGCGTCATTCTTATTTATTATTCTTGTGCTTTGATGCATTATTCCGTTGTGTTTGTGTTTATCTAGTGAAATGTGAAACGTAGCAGTTTAAAGTCTTATTCTTCCTCGGATTTCTACGCGGTTCCTCAGTTGTTTCTGACCGTCCCGGTAAGTTGTGTGTGGTCCCGTAGGAATAACACTGTGTAATGGGCGGTCAGAAGTTTGCTGGTGTCGAGAATGGCTTTTAAAGTCTCGAGTGTTGCGAAGAGAAACTGATAAGCTTAGGCCACCCTAGTGAAGCGTCTTGTGCGGCCTACCGCTGCGGTGTAGCTTCGTGGCTTACATGCCCTGACAAACACAATTTGTCTGCGTTAACTTTTTAGAACCAATAAATGGTGGTTCTTAGCTAAATTCTAGAGCTAAATAATAGTTCAGTTTTACAAGTTTTCGTACTTTGCTGAGAATGTTGGCTCTCCAGTGTTTCTGGTTCAGAGAGATGTATGTTTATTGTGATAAAACTAGAGTTCTGTGCCAGCTTTGTGATGTGCATCCAAAATCAAACGGCAAAACTTGAAGTTATACCAAGCTGACAATTCCCCAAATTGACTAACGTTCATGCTTCACCCCCGTACCTAGACTGTGGCACGTTATTTATGAATCTTTTTTAATTATAGAATCTTTTAGTTGTGGCAATCACTATCCCACTCATATATTCAGCTCTGACATCAATATACTTCCATTGACATTTACCACGTTTGAATTTGATCCTAGTTTTCGATTAAGAAAGTATAGCGGCGTTTTCTGTGAATCCTGCAGTGCTTCTATTACTAAACAATTTTCTTTTATATCATGTTTGCTTAAAGAATTATTAGTAAGCCTTCAAGATATTCATGTGCGGATATTTCTCAGTACTGAGTGTTCAGAAGGATTCTCTCAACTCTCTCTTTGTGTGAAGTTTATTCGAATCTAACATAGAAAGAAAATAATAACCATGAATATTTTACCGTCCATTTTCACCCATTGGCTCATGTTTCTGCCTCTTGTGTCATCAAGATTCCAATCAACCTTTTCAATTGAAGTGCAGTACTTTCAAAGAAAATTAAATAAAATATTCTTCTATCATTAGAATGAATTATTTTTGCAACAATTCCTTTTGTAAAGTACTATTTGAAAAAATAGTCTCATATAGATATGAACCTGTTTTGTATTCGATAAATGCTCACACTGAAATTCATTTTGTGCATGGTGGTTCTCAACGCTTTTATTCACTATCATACCATAGTGTTATAGATATCTAAGTCACCCTTTGTTTTACTTGATTTACATCCTAGGCGTCCACTTACAATTACGATTTTTTTATATTCGAGTAATTTAGCTGCCCATTCAAATACGATATCAAGTTTTCAATTGTTTTTTCCGAAAAAAATTGTATTTGCTTTTCATTTTTTTTAATGCCTAGGCTTTTAGAACCTACATTCTTTATGCAAATGAACGGCAGCTTCAGGGTATGTTGGAGACGCTTGTGTTTAAGAATACTTTGTCCAGCAGCCCAATGCCACGTCAGCCTCGTGTGCTGTAGCAGATTGAGGTGTGTTGAGTTCTACATGTTCTCTACACTTTATATCATTTTACTACTCTCTGTGACGGGACAGAAGTGTAACACATGAAATTTCCATATTCTTTTGCTGTTACCGTCCGTTTTGCAGTTCGATTTTTCTTATAAATACTACGATGGTGAAGACTTACATACGTAATCTTTTCGTAATCGTCTATTTATTTCATTGTTTCTAATTTGTGCTATAATTCGTTGGTCTACCTGTTGGCACTCTGTTAACTTCAGTACGTGAGAAATTATTTTTAATGTTTTGCAAATCTAACACGATGAATCATAAGTTCACTTATGATCCTGTCCATCATTCTTCATGTTCTGTTATATTGCTTTCGAACAACTTCTGCTTGCTAAAGAAACACAAGTAATTCGTTGAAACCGTACCATACATGCGGTGATGTCGATGCTCGGTATGTAGTAATCTTCCAACCAGCACCCTGAAGGGAGCTGTGAACTTCATCTTCGTCTCTTGAAGTTGTGGTCGTACGAACTTTATAAGTTTACGAGTTTCAACTCTATTCTGTTATATTTTTGTGTTAATTAAGGTATTAGAAAGTATCGCTCCGAATTACATGTTCGACATTGTTAAACACATCGATGTAAAATCACTTTGGTATCAATAGCAATCGCTTTTCTATAATTTTTTATCGTGCATGTTACTTTTTGGTAAATTCTAATGAAATTGTAGATCTAGTTGAAAAACGTGTAAATCTTTACTTAAAATTGCATAGTCTAAATTTAATTTTAATGCACTTTCTGTTTAACATCAATCAAAGTAATTCACTCATGAATATCTAAAAAGAAAAGAACAAGAACTTTTAACGGTATCATTTTATTGATAAGAAGTTAAATAAAGGACCCTAAAAATATATGCATATATATTATTTCAACATTTCGACCTTTTTGGTTATTTTCAAAAACCATGAAGAAAAATAAAAAAAAAACAATTGAACTATGAACTGTTTAATAGTTCACTTATATGTTTTATTTTTCCTCTTGGATTTTGAAAATGACTTAAAAGGTCGAAATGTTAAAAGCATATATATGTTAATTTTTAGGGTTAAACTTCGAATCAATAAAATGATACGGGTAAAAGCGATCATCCTTGCTCTTCCTTTTTTAGTTACACTTTGTAAAAAGTGAAATATTAATGTAACTCGTGAATAGTTTTTACCAGGAAACTTGTGAGCAACTCAATGGTTTTTACTTGAACGTGTGAGGCGAAATCTTGCGTCGTTGACCGTCATTGCAGCAACGTCAAATAATTGACCGAATCCTTATGCCAGCTGCATTTCATCTTTCATTTTCGTTTCATCAGAAAATGTTTACAAACTTTGCTCTGTTGTTGAAGTTAGAAAGATATTGTCAAAGCTGTGAAATTATTCATTGATCTGTAAGCGTTAAAATATTTATCTGGGAAATCCATTGTATGTACAGAAGCGAACTGATTCAAAATTGTGCTGAGCTGTACATCATTATGACATGTGTATGACAGTCATGAGGCATTGGTGATATGAGTTAGACTGTGACTACTGTACATGTGCTAGTTATCGGGTAAATTATTGTGAAAGTCAATCAGAGAAAATAACTCAAGATTTTTATCACCGGATTTTCGATGGGCGAATTTTGAAAAATATTTGAGCTGAAATTATATTAATGTATTACACGGGCGCAAATTTTGGTGCTGAAATACTTCTTTCTCTTTTCAGGTGTACAACAGCAGTTCCAGTGGAGAGAAACTTCCGTTCCACTTTTTTCGTTTCTGCAGAAAAATTGAGTCTCTCAAAAGAACACGTGTGTTGCAAGAACAATAATCCGTAAGATAACATGCGTATAGTTGAGTGTTAACATATTCCTAATTCTAGTGATCGTTTCACTTTATACATAAACTGTTAAGGTGACGAGTGATTTTCTTAGTGGTTCCGGTTAGTTATGTTCTGAAAAATGATGATGTGAGTGAACGATAAATGAACAACGAAGGAGCAATAAGTGAACAACGAAGGCACAAGTGAACAAGGCAGAATGTAGTGGACTGTGCATAGGAGTTTATTTTCCCTTTCCCTTGTGAAGTGAGACAACTAAAGTGTCGGAATTTGGAGCAGTAAACTCCAGAAAAGTGGTGAAGTGTTTTAAGCGTTGTGTTAAAGCGTGAAAACTTGGAACCAGGGTTGCCCTGTGATCTAAGGAATGCGAGTACAAAGAAACACAGTGACTCCATTCAAGTAAATATTCTTCAGCTTCAGGGTTTCATGAAATTTACCTTTATTAAAATAATTTTATACATCATATGGTCTCTATGTTTTGATTTATTAGGATCCTAAAGTTATTGTTTATAAAAATTCCATGGTCGTCTTTTCCAATACCTAAAACTTGTTTCACACAAACAATCTTTTAAAGTGATACCGAAGTTCACTTTTATATAATCTATGTTATATTTGTGTTAAAGTATGGTAGACTAATATGTAGTCTGAACAAACAGTGATTACCGAAATTCACCCAAGAAAAATATTCTGTAGTCATCTCATATGAAAGATTTTTACGAGAAATGAAAATGGCACCATTTTATCATTCATTCTAAGTTTTCTAAAAAATCTCGAATGAAATAACTTATGGTGAAGTTTCTCTGCTATCAAGTGGAAAATTCCGTACAGAAATTTCTCTATCATTAAATAAACGCCTTTCTGAAAAATTGGCCCTCTCAAATGCGTCTGTCGTAGAACATCTCTGTAAATAAGGTGCTGTCATCTCAGCTCCAACTGACCACCGCAACAAATCCTGTGTAAGAATTAAGCAGGACAGACATTCTTGTCTGCATTCCTTTGTTGCAAGTTTCCCGGTACCAAATTCAAAATGGCGTCTCTAAACCCCCGGGGTTTCAACCCCCCCGTGACACCCACCACACTCCTGCCCCTGCTGCTGCTGGTGAGCTGCGGGATGCCCACCATTCTTGCATCTTCTCACCTCGCTCGTCAGTCCGACGTGCTCGAAAAGGCGGATGAACTGCAGAAACTCAAAACAGGTCAGTTCATATACTTACGTAATGCATTATCCTATGCTTACAACACAATTTCGTATATGTACGTACATAATGCAGTGTCCTACACTTACAACACAATAAGTAAGTTCATATACCTGTATAATGCAGTATACTACATATACTAACGGCATAATGAGTGAGTTCATATGCTTACAAAAGACGGCCTACTATATTTATAACACAATAAGTCTTGTATTCTATTGTAAGTATTCCATGCATACAACATAACAAGTGTATTAATACACTTATATTAATGAAAAATTTTAAAGGTCCTTAAAAATTGTTCAGTTCTTCTTAGCGAAGGAACTACATGGCAAACGTCAGATGAAATACAGGTAAGATTTGTTCATTCCTTTTTATTTATTTTGCCTTCGTAACTCTCAAGCATCGTTATATTTTACCTTAGAATGTTTTCAGTGATTTCAGTTAGTTGATTAAAAAATTGTGTGGTCTAGTGTAAACTTTTCATGTGTGAATATCTGTTGTAAAAATCGAACAGTTGTGAACCATTTTTCTAAGTATTTCGCTTAATTTTGTGAGAGGAATTCTAAATTCATGCATTCCTTACTTTTTTATGTTATACCGTTGACATAGTGATGGTCCTGAAGGATGATTAAATGTTGTTTGCTTGCAGCAGAATAAGTACTTGCAGCGCTGTTATCACATCTGTTACTGGTTTTGTAATATTCTAGAAGCATTTTGAATCACAGAATCTACTATCATGAAATTCAAATAGATCTGTGATATATGTGTTACAAATACTTTTCCCAATACTTTTGCAAACTTGTTGTTCCCATTTAAGAATTTAGTGTTAATTTTTTAAGCTTGTATATTATTTTTGTTGGAACATTTTTAAAACTTGGATTAGTTTATAGTGTTTTTGCATTCTAATATTCCTATTTGTAAGTCATTTCATAGAATAAATTTTTATTCAATCCTCTTGAAAAGCAAATCAGCTGGAGTCAATTTTTTTTGGCAACCCAGTTTAAAATTTTGCTCATTTCAAAACCAATACAAACTTACCGAAATGAAGAGAAGCTCCTGGCTTTTCGATGCACTTACTCCATCGCAGGTCGAAGAACAGAACTTAGCCCATCGGTGGATAAATTCCAGTCAGTAAAAGATCATTGAACTCGAGTCCACTTGCAAGGGAGTCGGTGCCGTGCGGAAGTTGAGAAAACGAATGGTAAATTATTCAGTTTTCCAAGCTAACAAAAATCGTATTCATCCAAATTTGAAGCAAAACTTATACGAGGTGTGAAATTTGAGTTTTCAGCTTACAACTAGGAACGAAATGTGCGTTTCAATTCGTGGATGCTGTTTGATTATTCAATATTATTAGCATTGTCAATGTGGAGAACTTGCTCAAAATGAGAACTTCTGGTGAAAATTTAAAGAGCGATGGGGATGAAAATGTCAATTTGACTAAAATACAGCACTTGTGTACTGGTAAAATTTTCTTGCAAAAAGAACGTGGAAAATAGACCAGGACAATCTGTAGAAGTTCTGTTCAAGCACTTGACTCTTTAACTTCTTACTTACGTTCATAGTTGCATGTTCTGACAGCTTAACTACAGTCCTGTTACATTACTCGTAACAACGTGCATATATCTTCCTGGCAGACCCTATTTAAGACCTCTCTGACTTCGAGCTACGACATTTTCATCGTAGTTTTTGAGTGTACAAAATGGCACGAAAGCGGTGATGAGTTTGAAAAGATCATCCAACATACGCATAGAAGAACGCACCATACATTTAGTGTCATCAGAGCACTGTGTATGAGAGTGTCCTGGTGTGTGCTGGGACTCATAGAAGGGCTCAATAAAACTTGTCTTAGTACTAACTGAAGCTGAGGCCCAATGCTTTCACTGGTTACTTAATCCCTCGTACGTGGTCTTGATACTGTTATTGGTACTGATGATTACTTATCATTGGTCTTGATGCTTGCGTTCTCATAGGTCATGTTGTTTTCATTATCATAGGCTATTATATTTACTTTATCATAAGTCTGAGTCGACATTAACGTGCGTCTTAATTCTTAAGCTATTCCCTTTAATCTTTCATATAAATCTGTTGTCTGTTAAAATCGAGAACTTTGAAATCTACACATACATGATCGATAAAGTAAAAGTTTTACTTCCAACCCATCATGCACGCTCATATTTTTTACACAGCCTGTATGATGTCCCAAGCTGTAAAAAAACCTAAAACATGCGTGAATTAACGTCTCATTTTATCGAGTTACCAAAGGATAACAAGGCAATTTGATAATGCTTTTTCTGCTCATTGGACCCGTGTACAGGTTTCACGTTTAGTATGTATTTCACTTTCTTCTCTGTGATTCTTTCTCCCTCATATACTCGTATATTGTTGTAATATCGCCTGAGTCACACCGATCAGTCAAAGCAAAATAATTTTTTCATTCACTATATTTAACAAGACCTAATGAAATCACTACTACGTTGACATCGTACTTCGTATGTTATGGTTATATTAGTAAAGCACCGCTCATGTATACATAAGTTGGGTGTAACTGAAATATTCTGCAATTATCTTATTTATGCGCAAAATAATGGGTCTACAATACTACGCTTAACAACAATTCAAAACGGAGGGTACAATTGAGTGTGAGTCGTGAAAATAACTTCAGCTTAGGAGACGCATACATAGTTGTGTAAATTTTTACCTGAGCGATCCCTGCTTCATCACAGCGATGTACAAATTCTAAAAAAATTTTGACAGCTCTTGTGTCGATACATAGATCTGTCACACAAGGCACAGATGTCGTACGATGTGTGAGAGCCCTACGTCCAGTCCCATGTGGCGTTGCATTCACGTTTCCCCCAGCGCTGCGTTTTGTTCGTCTCTGTAAAACCCACACAAAGAAAAATCCTCCACTGCATTTTACTCGCCTTGCCTCCCAAGGGTGCGACTTGCTAGTCTCGAATTCAAATTCCTAACGTTTAGCATAATATTATTACGATTTCTGATACAGGATTCAAATTCAATTGGGAAATTTTGGTTCCCGTGCACACAAAAGTTTCGCTCGTCCGTAAAATTGCCTCTATTTTCTGATTATTCAAATTTATATGCAATTGTGGTTGTCGAGAATAATTTCTTGGGGGCTCCCCCGCAAGGTCCACCATATAAGTGTTACATGCTCCGAAAGATGGATTAATTTTGGTCCATTTTAGAATAGAATGAGGCTATAGGAACGAAGCTTCTGGCCCATTCTTGGGTCGGATAATTACTTCGATAATTATTCGGTTGTTTACCCAAGTCCCATGCCGTATTTCTAGCCGCGTCAACCATGTCGGCAGCGGGATTCGAACCCGGGTCTTTCCGCTCGCAAGCAGATTCGCTCACCAGTCGACCAAGCTGGTGGTAGTCGACCAAGCTGGTGGTTTATATTAATTTTTATATAAGGCCAATTACCCCTGCCATGCTTGTTAAAGTGTTTATTCGTGTGTTCTAGCGACATGATGCTTGAGACAAAAAGGATGTTTGGCAAAAAAGATGCTAGTTACCAGAAACTGAAGCCTTGCTCAGGTTATCGACGCTTGGATTAGCGCGCCTAATTCTAGCTCCGGGCGCTGCAGACCATGGTGCTGACTCGCATAATTGGAATGTTGATGTGAAGTCTTTTGTATTAACAGAATATAAAACTGTCAGTAATTCCCTACCGTGTCACAGGCTCTGTAACCTTTCTCGGGTGGGATATTTTTGATTATATTTTTAAGTTCTAACCTTTTTACAGTATGTTTAGTAGCAGTCGATTCAATACAAAAGTTGATTTGAATTTCCCACAGTAATTATTTTATTCTATTTTTATTATTTTTATTGGTGGTTTCATTATTTAATGTATTAAAACCACCTTAAAGTTATTTTATTTCATGGTTCTTTCATTTTTCTAATTCGTCTACCGTACGAAGTTCTTTTCCTAATTCATGTTTCGTCGCGTGTTTGTCCTCATGCTACATTATTATGCTCTCATTTTTCATTATTGATCATAACTGACCCATGCTTTTCCACTTCAATTCGAATGAAATCAAACGATTTTGAAATCAATTGACGAATTCATTAGTCATCATGATTTGTTCAATTTTCGTTCGTTTATCATGGTATTTTCAATAGATCGGAGTAACTGAAGTCATATACATGATACTGCATACTCACGTCACAGTATTCTGAAGCGCCATGAGGACTTGTCTTAGCGTCTGCTTCAGCGCTAAGTATTGTTTTCGCAAATATCCTGCTCCGAAAGTTTGAAGAAAATAATGGATTGTATATGAAGAGCTTCAAGATATTTTACGTCTTCATGATACTGAGGATCAGAATTGAAATTCTCAGTCCTGACGTTTCACCTCGAATAACTGGGAGCGTTAGAGGCAGTTTTTATATCCTGATGCATGTACCTTGAAAGTGAGCAAGTTTTGCATCAAAGACCTCGAATATTAGCGCTGGGCTTTCAATTCTTATGCTAATTTTTATTCCCGTGATTAGCCACTCATTTCCCTGGACTTCCCCTCGATGCGAAGGCTCTCTTATGCTTGAATGAAAAAAGTAAGGGCTGAAATTAAACTTCCTTGCGTTTTGTGGTTTGATTTTACTCAAATGTGCTCCACTGAAGTCGTAGAGCTTCTCCGTTGGTTGAAGACCCGTATTATTGGAGCAAAATCGTTTGCTTAGTCTCCCTGTTGTTTAAGATATTGAGAGCCATCACTAAGCAAATATGCTATCAGATACAGTTACTGAACTCATGGATATAAAATAAGATTTAAATGTTAATAAGAATTAGAACGGCTTCATTCTTCCAAACGGATGTTCATTCTATGACGTTACATCAGACTAAACGTTGTTAGCAAATTAAAAAACGATAAAAAGAGATTATTTTCTATTAAGTGCTACTGTTTGTTTATTAATCAAGAATTTGTGAAAACTTGTTTTTGATTTCTATCGACCTGAAGCCCACTCTCAGTATACTGTTTTACTGTCTATATTGGTACTATTACATCCCTTTTCTGAGTGAAGCATTGCAATAAAATCTTAGTTATAAATCTTCACAGCTTTTTTTGCCGTATGCTTTCTGGTCTCAACTTTTAATGTTCTTTCATGCTTACTAAAACCATGTATCTATTCTTTCCTGAAGGAAAATTTTTGCTTTACTTCAGGCCCAAATTTATACTTAACGAGTTACAAACATCTCATCAATTATGAATTGTGCGACTCAAATTCACTTGGGTTTTTGGGATCAAATTATCCTCGGTAATCTTACGCATGTTTTTCCTAAACAATGTGTCCCTTAGATAATTCGAAGTAAGCGGACACATGGAGCACATTTTAGTTCGTTATTGCTGTAATAGAGCTATTCTCCTTTGACATTTCTGAACAAAACTGAACTTGCTCACATTTATGATTGTCTCCGACACTTTCTGGAAGTCTTTAGAATAAAACACTGCAGTGTATGCAAGGCGAACTAGGGATCTCTTTTGCGCCTGAGCAACCCGAACTCTCTATCCACGGCCACGATAATAGGCAATACGAGGGACGGAGATAGAAAGGGAAGTGCCTTAACGAGTATTCTTGCAAGCAACTTCACCCGACGGACGTCAAGATTCCTCACAACTGAACTCAACTCGACTCAAAATCCTGAGCTTCTTCTGAGTCGCGATCATGGATTCCCAGTGGCTTCTTGTGGATTCATTGACGGCTGACTACAAAATTGCCTGAGAAATGGAAGAGCCTTTCGAAAGAAGGGAATTTTGCCTCGAGCTCGAATATTTCAAGACAAGCCGAGTGGAAAGTTAGCGTAGTATGAATTTCTTCCTGATTACCAGACCTCCCATTTCCATATGAGAGGCAGCGTTCCTCTGGCATCAAGAAGATGGATCACGTCGTATTGATCACGTTCGTACATTCCAAATTCTTTGTGGAGTAATTTTTCCTGCATTTTATTTACTTGTGGGTCTTTACCTACTTTGATTTTCTACCTATTTGTCGAACACGCTAATTCTTTAAATGATTGAGACCATGGGGGATTTCTAATGACATTCATCCAGTTTGTTCAAATTAAACTATCTGCTTTATGCTCATCGACTCCTTAACTTCTTCAGGTAATCGCTCATTTATTTGAATTCTGGCCAGCGCTACGTTATCACAGCCACCTGCACTACTCCTTCCAATGTATAATGCCAAGATTTCCATTAATCTCTTATGTGTATGCTCATCTACCCCCCCCCCTTATACATATTTATGCAAATCTATTCATTATAGTCAACCTGTGAAATATTTAACTGCCACTTGATGACATTTACCGAGCCGCTGATCATTTTGATGATAGTCTTAGTTATTTTGGGGTCACCAAAATATCATCTAGAAATTATAAATTCGCCAATCAACTTCTGAGTTATTTTACTACGACAGCTTTATTCAACCGCCGGCCAAAGCACATGCAAGTCTCACGATTATTTTTCCGTAGCTGGATCGCTCCGTCTAATTTCCTTTCATAAAATTTGTGGTCTCTTTGTGGTCTCATCGTCGACATTTACCCTCCCTCCTCCGCCCCTCGCTGTCACCCCATCTGCCTTTTTTCTTCTCTTTTTCTCCTGCTTTTATCCTTCCCCTACATAATATGGTGAATATCGACAGCAACAATTTTGTACTCTTCAAATTTATTCTGCATCTCTCTCGTGTTCAAAGATATGACGCTTGAACAATTGAATGTGAGGCTTTGCTTATCTGAAAGTATATGATTTCTGTGATCAGTTTTTAGTAGTATTTTGAAAATTTATTTCATGACAAGGAAACTTATGTTGCAGATCCTTGATGAAAAAATACAAAATGGCTTCTTCACATATTGTAATGTATTTGATTTATACTTTGCCATGTTTTGACTCATTTACACATTTAATTCTACATTTGTTGGTCGAAATATTTATTTCTGCTCCTATTCAAATTTTTGAACAATTATCGAAACATTTGCAATTTTGTGCCCGAATTTTCATGCTTTCGGACACTAATTTTTTTCCATCGTAACTCAGAAGTCTTTTCGCATACGTTACTCAATAATGTTATAATTAATGTTTTATGGCCAGTTTCTTGGCGGCTGATCTGTGATATTTCGGATCGTAATTTATAATCCGGTCTTCAAAGTTCCCTACTCATAGATCTGCCGATGTTGTAGGCAGTTGCTCCTCACTCTGTCGCCCCGGGGGCGGCCGGGATAGTGGAATTCTTTGGATAGTTATCCCTGGCATTCCCCCTCTCCACTTTAATAAGGGGACCCTGTTGTCATTTTTCTTAGGCTGACGGACCAATAATTTGTGAGTTTTGCATCTTGCGGAGGCTGACAGTTGTGATGGTCTGGTCATGTGAGTTTCAGGAGAGTAACTCTCACGAGACATGTGTTAACAGATTCGTGGATGGTTAATCTCACTCACATGGTAACCTCAAGTTTGGAGTGATGTTAGTATTATTTGAACTAACCTCAATTTCATATTTGTATAAAGAACGCAATGAATTTAAACTCGGAATCTGAAATACTTGCGATTTAATCTTGTTTAGTGTAGGGGTAGTAGTAACGAGGTATGAACAAGACTGAATCAGCTTCATTAAATGTTGTGTTGAGGAGGTTCTGAACGAAGAAGCTGAAGAGCTTTTGCTTGTTGAAATGGTGTTCCCTGAAATGACTGCCTCCAGACATTCAATGAGCTTACCAGTGCGTTGTATATGCATAATATGCATGCAGGTAATTTAAAGGACGAAGGAAAAGGATTATCAGCCTTTTTTGAGGTTTGCAGAGCTTCAAATTGCATAAACACACATATACCAACCCCAGCACTCATCACTGAAGGGTAAAGTGAGGGTAATAAAGCTGCTCTAATGAAGAAATATGAACGAACACATTCCTGGCTGAAACGAGATGGTTGAGTTCACTTGAAAACTTTGGAATGTCTTCATGAATGTCGATTGTTCAAAGATTAAATGGCAAGAAATGTCGAGAAAGTACCTCCTCATAACCCCGCTACCAATTTCAATTCAGTTCATGGGTTAACGAGTCATTATTTCAAAGTAACTCTCGTATGTGAAATATAAAATGAAATTATTTATTTCCTTCTGACTTTTTGTAGGCGATCAAAATTACCGAGTCCGTGGTAGCTTTCTAAGTACAGATTCTAAGACAATATTGATGTGAAAAGCTTGAAAGTCGAGAAAGAATCAGATGATGTAGAGTCTCCTAAATAGTAAGTAACAATGCATCCGACCTGTCATAAAAGCTCACGGATCCAATACGAATTGTTGCTAAACTTCGCTAGTGGTGACTGACGGAGAGCAGTGCTGCGTCTAACCTACAGTCATAGCACTGGTCGGTACACGGTCACGTACTGATAAAAAAACTTGTGAGATCTGGGATTCATTGTAGTATCGGACCTGTGCTCGTAGCACTAGTTTATGCTCGGTTGAAGGTGGGGAGTCACTTGGGTGATTGCGGTGTCGAATAGGTGCTTAGAACACTGTTTGGTTCTCTGTCACATGTGATGAAATACTTGGCAAGATTGGTAATGCTTGGAGGTGACAAATTTGTACGAAATACATGTGAGTAATGTTGGTGAAATCGATTCTGCACAGCGATGTTGAGCACCGGTTGGTACCCATTTTCAAGACGTCTGAAAACCCGGGGTCAGAACTGTGAAGGATGGCATTGAAGCTGTATATTTAGGAATTGTCGGTATTTCATCGCAGTAGGGAAGAGCAAGTTGTGACCGTTTTAGGTGGTGCCCAACTATTTTGGTGAGCACTGGTCAGCCGCGAACTCCTCTTTGAGTTAGGCAAGTTGGTCTATGAATTGAACGTAGAAGTGGTGTCACACTAACGTTGCGGATGCCATTTTAAAATCCTATCTCAGAAAAAATTGCAGGTTTCTGAACATTCCAAAAACACTATAGGGGGGTCTCAACGGTCAGTGGGAGTGAAAATTAAAATTCTCTCCGGGCCTGTGGAGGTTGGTCGGAAGTTTAGGAAGGGGCTGGAAGGCCCCTTCACGGGCCTTATTGGAACTGTTTAGGTGCTCATGTTGTCACACGGAGAGACCATTACTACGAGAACTTCTGGGACTGTCTCGCCATACTTGTGGTATGAGCAAGACTGCAATCGTGCAGGATGATGTTTGATCGATGCTGTGCTACTGACACTGATTGGGACCACGTGACAAATCTGTGAGATGGAGTTTGTGGTGCCATCCGAAGGAAGTGGTTGAAGTGGTGCTACAAGTCTTGTTTTGATGTTACGCGTGAGCAAAAGCAGTTCGATGATCATGCCGGTTGATGTTCGAAGCGCTGGTCGGTGGAGTGCCTCACATATCGGAGTCAGAGTGGAGTCAGGGCTCGAATTACATAGCGGAGACGATCGTGAGCTCAGGCCATTTATTATTACGCCTTTCGATGGTATTGGCGTCGTCAGCTCGAAGGAGTAGTGGCTGAAACGATTGCTGCGGTGTTTTTTCTTTTGTCATTCTATTTTGAAGTAGAAAATCCTAAATCCACATGTGGAAAGAAAACTGTCATTTTAGACAGACGTACAAGTTACGGATGATGAGAGGTACATAGTGTTCAGAGACAAGGTTAGCAGGGCTCGCCACAGTAATGGCAAGCGTCACACATCAGGTGGAGCAAATGGTCCTCAGCTACAAGGCTTGATAGTACATGTACACTATTCCTTCGACGGTTAATGAACACTCGAGCCTGTGCTTGTAGCTGTTCTCAAAGAAAATCTCAATAATATTTTTTTATGTTAACACCAAATATGTGCTTTATACCTTAAGATCTTGATTTTTCAACCGGAGGGAAAAATGGCTTCATTTCATCTGTTACGCATTTGTTTGATGATTATACAATATTTAGTTTTCTAAGTCGTACGGTCAAAATTTGTCGGTATTGAACGTACGAGTACATATTTATTCATCGAGATTGTGTCTTGTGGTAGTTACACCGCGCAGCTCTGAGGTCGTCGAGGTGCTAATACTGATGAGCTGTTTCTGCTACTCCAAATGAAATATTACGTCTGAAGAAATGCTTTTGCTCAAATTCATAAATACACTGAAGTTCAAGTGATACTGGAATGTTACGACAACGAATAGTGAAATGTTACGCCTAGGAATAGTAGAGCGTTGTGGTCACCTATAATGCTGTTACATATAATGAAATGAACTGTTTCTAGTTCTAATAATTGAATTAGATAAATAAAAAATATCTCGTAGAGTTCAATTGTGCTTGTTTTTCAGTATTCTGTATCAAATTTCATCTATGTCACTCAAACTGCAATTGACAACATTATGTACGTATAAATTCAAAGATATATGCATTATCAAATAATTACATACTGGATGTTGTTCAATTTTTTCAAAATTTGTGTGCAAATTAAAGTGATTATTTTGTAATTTCCATTCCAACAGAACTAAACGTAGTCTTATCTAAATTATTTACTTCGATAATTCAATTCCTTTGTTTTGCTAATTGCCCTACATAATATAATTCAATTTTCTTTTTTGGAAGATCGATTCTTTTCCGATTCTTTTCCAAGTTGAAACTATGTTTCAGTTATTCCCCTTTAATTACTGCCGCAATTAGATTATTTCCCTCATTAGGGTGATGTAAAAGTCATTTTTGCTATTCTTCTTTTTTCTGAGAGTTTTTCTTTATGTAACATCATTGGATTAAGGCATTTGAATTCCACAGTTGTTTATAATGTTCAACACTAAATTTTGCTTTCTTGGTATGTAGTTGAAGTGTCTTGCACCTAATATTTTACTTTCTTTTATCCTTTGTATTGAAAAATATTTCACCTCATCCATTCTATCATATTTTGACGGCAATAGTTGAGTGTTGGCTGTCATTTCTACATCATCTTCTCTCAGGGATTTCTTGCGCCTCAAAGTTGGTCTCGTCGTAAGAAATGCTGGTGCTCTTTGGACGGCGAGTTTGGAGTTGGTCTTTTCTTTGCCAAGTTTTGGAGGAGTGATAATTAAG